>VYZR01112620.1:0-23725 GCA_013400675.1 Oxylabes madagascariensis
TTTTTTTCAATTTGCTTTTGCTGCTTGCGCTAGAGATCATGTGTACTAACAAAAATCTCAAGTTTTCCAATGCCAGCAGGCAGCCAATTTGAGGATTTTCTGTGAGTATCCAGACTTGGGCTCTGCCCCTATAAGTCAGGCAGACACATTGTCATCATTCCGAATTAAGGCTGAAATGGAATAAAAAGAAGAAGAGCAGTGAATGCTTCCTTCAGTCATTCCTGTTCTCAAGACCTAAAGGCACTCCTCTAAAAGAAATCCCAGTGTTTTGATCTAGTGGACAACACCCTTTTTCTCCAGGCTGAGAGCCCTTTGGGGAGTGACTTTACAATTTAAGAGTGATATTCCAATAGCACTACAGAGTAAGTCAGATGAAATGAAGGTCCTTTATTTGTCCAATTAGGAATGGGAGTTTATGGCAAAGGAGAGCACTCAGAGTGTGCACTTTCCAGCTGCTGGCATGCTGTGAGCCTGACACACCCCAAGGAATCCAGAAAAAATTCTTGAAGCATGAGAATAATTTTTCCCTTAGTTCTGCCTCCCCTTTTCCTCCACAAGGGAGTTCCCAAGTGCTGTTTAGGGCTACATCTTGATTTCCCAATTGCCCTTCTCAGCAATATATGTCATCTCTGGATTTTGATGGAAACATAGACACTGTTGTTGCAGCAGATCTGTGTTCAGCCCAATATCCTGGGGTTTGGGTCAAGATTTTTAATCTTATCCTCCTGTTTCGTTTCTTGGCATTAATTGCTCATACTGTCCTCCTGCTTGGTGCAGTAGAACCAAGTATTCTCTTGTTCTGAAAGCATGGGGATGGTTTTGGTAGAAGATTTGGCCAGTGCAGCTTCAATTAATTGTGTCAGCTGTTGTGATAATCAACCATCAGGGAGCAATTCACTGGGGAAAAGCTGAGAACTGCACATCAGAAGGTCCAAGGTGAGGAGGCAGAAGATCCAGACCTGGGGGAGAGTGATGTGTCTAGCACAGCTGGATAGGAGAGGACAGATGGGGCTACATGGAAAGTGGAAGCAGGATTCAGGACTCAAGATATTCAGAATGAAGGCAATAGCAAGGATGTGGTTTTCTCAGCCAAGATAAAATGAATTTTAGCTGAGAAGCCATTAAAAGTGATGGCACTCTCCTTCTTTCCTTTGCTCTGGCTGCTGTAGCTCTGTGGGATCTCAGGCTGTGACATGGTCAGAGGAATGAGGGAGCTAAACTGGCTGAAAACAAATAATTTACTATCCCAGGTTTATCTGTCAATGGATTAGGTCTCAGATCTGACACCCGCACAGCTCTTCAAGCAAGGATGCTGGCACAGGGGAGGGGATATCGTCCGCCAGAGAGACAGGGAGATAATTTCTAGCACTCCCTCCCTGGAAGCATCAGGCCAAAACAGGTGATGGATCAGCACGAGGAGGCTGGCACCCACCCTGCTGCATGTGCTTAAAGAGGCTGCAAACAAGCAAATCATACTTTAAAGCCTGAGCAGGCCTGGGCAAAACTGAGTAGTCACCTCCCTCCCTCAAGCGGCTGCTCTTCAGAGACCATGGGTTGCACAAGTCATGGCAGAGCCAGGAGGTCACACAGGCAGCCTGGGCAGAAGGAGCTGCAAAAGGTGGTCCACAGGGTCCAACCTCCTCGTTCTGCTCTGCGTATCAACAGTCTGCACCCCCCAGCAGCTTCCCAAGAGGGAGCAGCACTAGTGCAAGCACACATGTTCCTAACTGGATATGACTAAATTGGGCAGAGAAAAAAAGCCAAAAGGAAAAAGAGATTTTAAGGGAAAAAAAAAAAAAAAAAAGGATGACTAGCTTCCAGTTTTAGATAGAATGATACATCCTGGCAGGCAAGATTAGTGAGACAGACAGATTACAGGCAGAGAGATTTCATCAAAAAAGGGGAAACTCCTCAGAGTCTTATTTTCCAAATGCTGGCTATGTGGCTTTACTGAATGGATACCACAGGAGGTCGGCTAAATCCTCACCTGGAGAAATGGGAAAGGTCTCCCACCAATGGGGCTAAGGATTCATCCCAGCTGAGACCCGACCCGGTGCGCTGATGTCAAGAGACAAACTTTACATGAGTGTTCTGCTGCTGCTACTTCTGTCTGAGCCCACGATCGACTCCTGTGCAGAGAGAGGTCAGGGGGCCATGGTCCTCTGAGGCCACACAAAGATTTCATCAGAAGTTCAATGCCAAAACATCTTCCCTAAACTGCATTCAGTCCCCCCTGCCCTGATCATCTGCCTTTTGTTAGAAGTGCCGGCTCTCCCTAGGAGAGGCACTGTCACACTAGTGACATTGCCCTCCCTTTTTCACAGAATGCTGTTTTTTTCTCAGGAGCTTTGATGTGGAGAGGACCAATGTCCCACACCCGCCCTGTCGCCCATCAGCTGCTGCTGTGGGTTTCAGCACCTTGTGGGGTTTCACCTCCTCCAGAGGAGTTAATCCCACTTCACTTCCATTTCCTTCCACCCCGACTTTGCTCTCCTCCGCAAATTTAGCTGGAGCCAGATCACACATCCCCCCTCCAGGCTCCCCTTCCCTGGAAGCAGGAACTGGAGTGACCCCGGCAAGCCCCAGGAGAAGAGAGACAAAATCAGCGAGCCCCCGGCGGCCGCCGTGGTTCTGCTGTCTCTGTGCGCCAGCACAAGCAGCAAATTCCAAGAAGATGCGATCATCAGCAGCTCTGTGAAGACAGGAAAGTGGTTACAAATGCTCTTTGCCTCAAAGAGAGAGAGAAGAAACCACAGTCTGGCTGCAGCTGCACCTCGTGCTTTCTGATTAATCTGCTGTTTGGAAACATTCGCTGTGGTACCCGTGCATAGGTAGAGGTGAAAACAAACACATCGATGGATGCAAAGGGACTGCTTCATCTCCAGCCAACACAAACAGAGCCTACTTCCAGCGTGGATGCAAAGTCCTCCTACAAAAGGGAACAGAGATAGAACTTTCTGCCTCAGAGCTGTCTACATTGCACATTCAGGGTGAGGAAAATTTGCTAGGGCAATATGGCATGACCATCCACGTGTAGGATCTAGGCTTTTAAATGTTAAAATCCTCCGTGCTTCAAATACAGCATCTTCTTTAAACACTGATGCTACTCAGCAGGCAAGTATGTCTCATCCTCATCATCATCATCATCATCATCATCATCATCATCATCATCATCATCATCATCATCATCATCTTTTCCTCAGTGTTCTGGCCTAAATTGTCCCTGTTTTGATAACGTGCTGAACATGCATCTGTTTGCCCAAAGAGGAGGGAGCAAGTGTTCACAAGCAGCCCTATCATGACAGTAAATGGCAGAGTGAACAAAGTTTAAAGTTCTCTGAAATGTTTAGATACCAATTCAATGACCAGATTCTCCATACAGCCCAATGTCCACGTATGGTTCAGTTGGAAACTATTGGGTTGGTTGAGGTGCAAAGAGATGTAAAAAGAAAATATTACTCATAAATCATAGAATGGTTTGGGTTGGAAGGAGCCTTAAAGATCATCTCATTCCAACTCCCTGCCATGGGCAGGGATGCCTTCCACTATTCCAGATTGCTCAAACCTGTTCTTGAACACTTACTGATGCCTCCCTAGCCAATTTGACCCAGCCTTCCATGCTGTTTTACCAGCTGGAGCTATGTGTTCCCAGCACATATCCGTATCTCCCTGGTGAGTCCCTTGTTCCAGATGCTTTAGGGGAGGGCACATCCCTGAGCTTCTCTCTCACACTCCATTGCTGCAAAGCTGAATGGATCCTTTTCTGACCCAGTCTGAAAAGGCCACCACAAAACACAGAATCTGGCCTCGATATGGATATCTTACATTCCTTATTTTCATTATCAAAAGGTTTTATTGAAGCCTTGAATTTGCCACAGTGGGTATCCTTTCAAAATCCGCCAAGTTTGCTGTAGAAAAAACAGATAACATTACCTTGGTATTTGCGGTATTCCTTGTGCTGCTCTTCCCACTTCAGCGGAAGACTGCTGAGGATGTTTAGGGAAAGGCTAAGATAAATGTTCCTCAATATCAAAATAAACAATAGAGGCTAATGTGCAGCTTGTATTTTTCATGCTCATATTGGATTTCAGTTTGAATTTAAAGGGAGCTGCCCCAGAGCTTTCAGGCTGTGGCTCCCAAGTCCAGAAGGATCAAGGGGCAGAAGTGAGGACATATTCATGTAAATGTGCACATGCAGATAAAAAAGTTTCCCTGCCTAAAGTCTCTCTTTCGGCATGGAAGCATGTTGCCAATACTCAGCAAATACCATAAAATAGCAACAGTACAAGAATTCTTCCACAGGATAATTCACCAGCCACAAAAATTACCCTAACTATTCACCAGCCTCTGGTCTGGCAGGGCAAAAGGCAGAAGCTTAACTTGCTGCACAAGAGGAAAAGAGAAATTCTCCAGGGCAGTCCTTTAGTGGTCCAAAGGGATCGTGGTTTTCCTGCTTTGAACTGTGTGCAAAGGAAAGAGTGAAGTCCAGAGCCAACCCACTGAATATTCAGGCCTAGAATTTGAAAAGGCCAGATACTAAATCCTTGATGTTTAGTCCCTCATGCCAGGTTCTTCCTCCCATGCAAGCTGGCAGTGTCCAAGGCCAGATGGGATGGGGCTCTGAGCAACCTGGGCTTGTGGAAGGTGTCCCTGCCCATGGCAGGAGGTTGGAAAGAGATGATTTTTGAGGTCCCCTTCAACCCAAACCACTCTGTGATTCAATTTGTTGCATCAGGAGATGTTGAGTTTAATCTAGCATCCTAGCAAAAACCACTTGGGGTGTGGCAGTCTAGGAGAACAAGATTAAGGCAAATGATAGGTATTTCAAGCCAAAATTCACCATTTCATAGCTAAGTGAACAGACAAAACATAAAATGCTCTTTGTCCTTTCGAACATATAACATGATCTACTCTATGGCCTAATCCTAAAACTTCCACAGGATGCAATTTGATGCCTCAATTATCCTGCTTCTATTGAAAGGGCTTCTAAGAAGCACCTGATGCGAGACACTCTTGGTACAATCTGGAGCAAAAACAAAGAAGAAAGAGCTGCACAATTCTGGAGGCAGTGGTGCAAAACACAGCCGTGCAAAACAGATTCTCATTTGATCTCTTTCTCAGAAGGCATTATCTCAGAAACATCTCGGTTTCTGGCACTGTCTCAATGGCTTGTTACTCCTGCAGTGCCTGAAAGACTGAGTTGCTGGAGCCTTCTTTCAGACATGTGTCATTCTGCTGTCAAATCTAAGTATTTGGGTTCAGTTTCAGCTGTTGCCACTGCAATGTCACCTATGGTCCTGCAGAAAAAGCAGGAGACAACAGTGATGGTGGTGGTGCCTCAGCTCCACAGGACAAAACGCTGCCTGGTTTCTCCTCTCATTTATATGGAAATAACTCCACTGCTTTCAACAGAGTAGCCTTGTCAGCTCCAAGTTGGGTCTGTTGACCTTGCTGGGTCTGTCTACTGCTGTTGTTGTTGCTGAGGTTACAGGATGGAGCAATGATGACCCCTATCTGTGCTTTGTTATGGTGGACTTTTGAAATGTACCTAAGGCAAGTTTTGACATGGGAAAACCTGTTGACTCCTAAGAAAGTCCAGATAGATTTAGCTGCTGAAATCACTTTAAAAATCCTTTTGCTCTTTCCCTGTGATTGTCAGAAAAATCTCCACAGTACCACTGGACATGGACACTTGAGGCCCCTCATGAAATGTCACTTCAGACCAGTGTTCCTTTGGGAATATCTGGTGGTAGCTTCTCATAGAGGCACCTGGCCTTTATTTTTCACCCCAGGCCCACTGACCGTGCATGAAGAAACCATTCCTGAGCTCCCGGAATTTCTGCAGAGACTGACCACAGGCCTGAAGACAAAGCCCTAGGGATACATGTTGCAGTTCTAGGTATTCTGGGTGAAAAACTCTTCCCTGGCGAGGTTGATGAGTAGGAGGATTCGACATAACAGTTCTTGTAGGGTTTTACCTCTAAATAAATCTGAGGGAAACAGGTACAAAACCAGGCTTGCTGAACTGGCACAGCCATGTGTCTAAAAGTGAGGAAATGACACATCTTGATTGTCCAAGCCAGGGAAATGGGATATAGGGAGGGCAGAGGATTTAATATTTTCCTAGATGAGGCAGAGTCTGTCCCCTTTCTTGCCTGGCAGATGAGTTTGACCACTTTTTTTTTTTTTTTTTTTTTTTTTTTTTTTTTTTTTTTTTTTTTTTTTTTTTGNTTTTTTTTTTTTTTTTTTTTTTTTTTTTTTTTTGATTGCTGGACCACAGCGTTACAGATAATCACAGTGTAAACAACATTCTTTTAGTGCAGCTTTTGTCTCTTTTCTGTAGGATGGAAAGTCTTGTGAAATCAGCCTCTGTCATGCCAGGCATTGAAGAAAACATGTGTTGAAAAAAGCGCCTGTTCCCAGGCTTTCAGACTAAATAACACCATATCAAAGGTGAGGCGGAAGCAGAAGCCTGGATGAGGGATTTGATGGAGTTCCTGCAACAAGTCCATGCCCAGGGTGGAACTGAGTCCAAACACCTCACATCTTGTTTGTAACAATCAGGATGAAGCTGCTCCCCAGCCCACCTTGCACTGATCAAGTTATGATTTTCCTGCCTGTTGCTATAACACACAGCCAGGGTCGTAAGACATGTGAAAACTATGGCTTCATAAATAATGTGATCCAATTTCTAGTTCCTGGCCACCTGATCTCTTTTGTGTATTCAGGATTACCAGGATTCAGGATAACCTAGGAAGAACTGCACATGCTCATTTTGCCTCACTTCTGAAGTCCTGGGTGTGTTTATCCTTAACCATAATTCTTTCCCCAGCCTTGCTCTTACTTCCAGCCCTGACCTTATCTTAGGCTGTCAGAATAGTAGTTTAAAAACAAAGGTGCAGCCAGTTTTCTTTTCTTTTTAATACAGCTTGACAGGGTTAAAATGCAGAACACAGACCTTCCAATTTTCACAAAGTGCTGTGATTGCCTTGTCTGCTTTGCTCTGTTTTATGCTAAAATCCGTAGACCCATTCTAATTTCAGAGGGAAAAAGGGAGCTGCCTTCCATTCCACAGCAGGAAGGGTAAAAGCACAGGTAGGCTGATATTTTTTACCAGAAGTATTTGTGTGGTTGAAGATTTTTTTACCAGATGTATTTGTGCTAAAGGCTCTTTTGAGGATTTTGTGCCATTGGAGTCGCTTTCGCTTACGAAGCTGAAGCTGATGCTGGGGTGGCTGTATTGTTATTCTCAAGGATGCAATGAGGACGAGCAAAAGAAGTTTGAAGGTGACTCAGATGCCATTTTCTGTACTGTATTTATCTAGTGCCAGTCACAGACTTCATGCTCTGCTGGCTGCCTGAGGACTAGGAAGAAAACAGTCTTCACAACTCCTATGATTTATCACCCACACTGTAAAGTTTAATTTCACTTTTGAAGTACCGGCACTGCCCTGGCTGAAAAAAAAGGAGGCTGGACAAGCATGCTTATGCTTGTAGTGGTATTGGAAAATTTCTCAAGTACCTGTGGGCAGGTGTGGCTCACATACTTGGGTTAAACCAATCGCCAGATCTAGGGTCAGGAAGGAATTTTGCCCTAGGTCACATTGGCAGGGAAGATTGTGTTGTTTTTGTTTCCCTTGCTTTGCAGTGTGGGTTGTGGTTGGCTTCCTAGATTATCTACTGCCATCTTAAGAAATGCTAATGACCCAGCCTTTAGGTCCACAGGTGGAATTGTAGAGCCAACCCTGCAGGTCTCAGGCCTGCCTCAGAGTGACTGCAGCCACTTTGGGCCTCTGTGCAGAGACTGCAGCACAAGGCATCCTCAGGGCTCTCAGCATCCTTCAGATTGCCCTGTGGTCTGGGCATCTCCATCTAACAGAATCCCTGTAAGTGTGCAGTTTGGAAATCTGGGCATGCTGGAACTCTCTCTTGGTTCTTTCCCTGTGGTGCAGCAGGTTTTCGGATTGTTTTGGGTGATGGAGCACCTTGTGATGAGGACTGGGATTTGGATGCTCCCTGGAACTTGTCAGGCTGCAGGATGCTTATGATTGTGATGCTCTCGAGTGTGTGGATGTGGGTGACCTTTTCTGAGTGGCACAGCACTGTCATTTGGTTTTCTGTGTTGCTGGGGTGGGGCATTGTTGGTACTGTTATTTTTTTTTTTTAGTGGAATTGAAAATACTAGAAGGTTTACATTTAACAATTACTGTTCCCATACCACTTATGTGGGACTGGAATCAGATCGGGGGCATGGTTGCACGATCCAAGAAAGCTAGAATGTGAGAGCATCACTTTGGAGAGATGGCAGTCTCATAAGCAGGCACTCCTCCCTTTTAATGAAAGCACTTTGGCCATAATTGCACTGTTAATTCATTTCAGATATGTTGCTGCATCTGAATTTCCCAACTAACCAGTGATTAAAACAACAAGTCGCCTGGGGAGTGGTTTTTGTGATGTTGGTATTAATAGGATGAAAACAACCAGAAAGTTAGGGGCATTCTTCTGAGGTACTGAAAACCCTTAATGAGGCCCTTAATTATGCAATAACTTCTTTGCAAGCTAACACATGCCTATTATCATTATTATTGTGCTGATAGTTGATACCCCACTGACATGAACAATTTAGAGAATTCCAAGTATTATGCAGCACTCCTGCCAGCTCGGAATAGGCTGACACAGCTACAGCTACCTATTTAAGAAGATTAGCCTGATTTTATTTGCATAAGAATTTAAAGTGACAAAACCACTTGCCACACCCAGGAAACGATCATTAAAAATTAATTACTGCACATTCTTTTATTAGCTGTGTGGTTAACTTCAATGCCAAATCCATTGGAGATGCCCTGGAATATCTTTCCCTAGGTTTTCCAGGTTCTTAGAACCACAGAATATGCTGAGTTGGAAGGGACTCATCAGGACCATCGAGTCCAAGAATCACATCATGTGCCTTTCTTGGATATGCAGAGAAAATGTCTCATTATCCAGTCTGGGGAAAGAAAGAAAGGAAGGAAGGAAGGAAGGNTCAATGCCAAATCCATTGGAGATGCCCTGGAATATCTTTCCCTAGGTTTTCCAGGTTCTTAGAACCACAGAATATGCTGAGTTGGAAGGGACTCATCAGGACCATCGAGTCCAAGAATCACATCATGTGCCTTTCTTGGATATGCAGAGAAAATGTCTCATTATCCAGTCTGGGGAAAGAAAGAAAGGAAGGAAGGAAGGAAGGAAGGAAGGAAGGAAGGAAGGAAGGAAGGAAGGAAGAAAGAAAGAAAGAAAGAAAGAAAGAAAGAAAGAAAGAAAGAAAGAAAGAAAGAAAGAAAGAAAGAAAGAAAGAAAGAAAGAAAGAAAGAAAGAAAGAAAGAAAGAAAGAAAGAAAGAAAGAAAGAAAGAAAGAAAGAAAGAAAGAAAGAAAGAAAGAAAGAAAGAAAGAAAGAAAGAAAGAAAGAAAGAAAGAAAGAAAGAAAGAAAGAAAGAAAGAAAGAAAGAAAGAAAGAAAGAAAGAAAGAAAGAAAGAAAGAAAGAAAGAAAGAAAGAAAGAAAGAAAGAAAGAAAGAAAGAAAGAAAGAAAGAAAGAAAGAAAGAAAGAAAGAAAGAAAGAAAGAAAGAAAGAAAGAAAGAAAGAAAGAAAGAAAGAAAGAAAGAAAGAAAGAAAGAAAGAAAGAAAGAAAGAAAGAAAGAAAGAAAGAAAGAAAGAAAGAAGTCATCTCGAGTACAATATACATAATTATTTTTAAGTGGGCATCCCCTAGGAATGACGACAAGCAAATCTTTGCATGCCTTCTGTTACCTGTACACAATTCCAGCAGTTCCGCATGTCTGTGTTGGCCATTACTCTGAGACATCAGACTGAAGAAGCCGTAAAACACGGGCTTCACTCTCAGCTGAGGTTCTCCTAGTCCAGAGAGGAGCCCACCAGGAAAGGCAAGGTATTTTATGCCGGCATCTTCTGCCAAACGGAGGGTGGTTGCAGAGGAGAATCCATCCCAGTAGCTCAAGCTTCAACAGGTGAGTGAAAGAAGAGAAGGAGCAAAACCCGATGGAAAAGAGAACATAGAAAACTTGTCTTTTTAAAAGCCTCAGCCGTGGGCTGTTTCTACTTTTTGTTGCTAGAGCAGCAGCCAGGTGCGGAGTGGCTGGAGCAGCGCTTTGGGATGCGGGGAACGGGATCCGCTCCGGCACCGCGGCCCGCGCGCGGCCCCTGCCGGCACCGCCAGCAGCTGCGCCCGGAGCCTGCTGGAAGAGTTTGGAAAATCTTGGAATCAAGGTATGGCCTGGGTGGGAAGAAACCTTAGACACCCAGTTTCAACACCCTTGCCGTGGGCAGGGACACCTTCCCCTCTCCCAGGTTGCTCAGAGCCCCATCCAGCCTGGCCTTGAACACTGCCAGGGATGGGGCAGCCACAGCTGCTCTGGGCAACCTGTGCCAGGGCCTGCCCACTCTCACAGGAAGAATGTCTTCCTAATATCCAACCTAAACCTACTCTCTGTCAGTTTGAAGCCATTCCCCTTTGCCCTGTCACTCCAGGTCTTTCTGGATAAACAGTAGTTGTGACAACCCCTTTCTAAATTGCCTGTATGGCACTTCCATGGCTATGTCAGAGGAACCAGGCTGAAAAGTACCTACAAATGAAATTGCACCTGAAGCAGCCTCTGATCACAGTGATGGCCCTGTCTAGCCCTATGTCTGAAATGCATCACACTGTCTAGCCCTATGTCTGAAATGCATCTTGGAGGTGAATTGTACCTCAGGAGTTTCCAGCCTTTCCCAGCCAGGAACTGCACACCAAAATCTGGTGTGCCTGAAAACATCACAGCAAGCTACACCTTGGAGAGGCAGTGAAAGAGGTGCCCTGGGGCACAATCAGACACAGAGGTACAGAAGGGATGCCTGAGGGTCCCTTTTCCATCATGGACTGGGGCAAGTCTGGCTGGGCCTGTGACTTGTTCCCAGGGTGACCTATCCTTCCTTGCCTCTTGCCAGAGCAAGGGCTTTAGATTGTTCAGCTGCCCCCGTGCAATCACATCCTTGCTACTGGTCATGCTGTGAAGCCACATGCTTGCAGAGCTTGTGAACCAAAGGTTGCTTTTGGTTTGTGGTACCAGGCTGTGTCAGGGACAGGCTGTACAGGTACACCAGGTACATCACCAACCTGCCCATGCATTCAGCATCTCTTCTTGACACTCTCATGGTGGTTAGGGGACCTAAAAATAATCAAGTATCTGACCTGAACTGGTTTCCAGGAGAGCAGAGCACCAACATTTGTCCAAATTCTTCAAAAACATGTGTCTGAATGTTCAGGGAAAGTAAAACTGCTATTGTAGAGAGAGAGCTTCCATCCCAAGCCCAGGAATTGGCAGGTTTATGCAAGGAACATTTGTATTTCTGTTTCAATGTCTAAACCTCTTGTGTGTGGTTAAATATTTATTTCCAAGGTTGTCAAGTTTGTCATTTATATGGAATCTAAATTCACTTCCTTGTCAGCCTGAATCTCTCAGTCTAGGGAATGAGAAGACACTCCACAGTGGTAGGAAGAGGGACACTGGAAGACCATGGTGTCCTTTTATCACTGAAGCCCTCAATGCTCTTCTTGTTAGTGATGTGGCACAGGATTTAACATTCAGGAATTTAGGACTCCATACTTGTCTTGCCAGAGCATTCTGCCATGAATTTAAGGAAATCACTTAACATGGAGTCTTGTTCTCACAGCAGCTCATGGGAGTCTTGCAATGGAATTTAGTCCTTTAATAAGTAAAAATGTAAAATGTCTCCTGTTTGACAGGAGAGGAAGCACTTTGGGGCAAGATTATCTCTTGCTTTGATAGTTGGTGGACCTTTACTCCATCATGGAACAAGAATAAAAGCTATATAATTGAATGAGAGGGAGAATTTAAGGCTCTGATTATGGGAAAAGAAAAAAATGTTTACCTTTGCAAAGACAACTGGCACACACCTTACAAGCTCTCCACAGACCATGAGCCAGAAGAGAGAAACAGGAGTGCAGAGCCCTGCAACCAAGGAGCCAGATTGGTGGCAGATAGGGCAGACTGACTTAATGTTGCACGGAGGTCAAAACAGAAACTTTAGCATCAAAGAAAGGAAGAGTGCTGCGAAAGCCCAGTGCTCAGAAGTAGCACTTACCAGAGGTATCATATAAACTTAACCCTGCTGTCGTTATTCCTGTTGGAAAGAAAGGAGGTGAAGGCCACGACCTGTGAAGCAGAGGTCAGATGTTACAGACCATCAGACAAAGGAAGTGACAATGGGGAAAGGTTCTTCTCTAAAGCACTACCAGATGGTGGCTAATCTCAGTCAGGGGAGAAGGCATGGCCACCAAATCTACACCGGCTCCCTGAACCTGACACTCAGGCATTATCAAGGGAAAAGACTGTTCTTCCAACTGTTACAAGACAGACTATGCAGTGCAACCCATTCAGTCGATCACAGTGCTGTGCTGATGTGGGACAGAATTTTCCAGGATCAGACATACAACATTTGTATTTACTTGTTAATTGTTTCTGCACAAAAGCTGGAACATGAAATACTTATTCTGAAAATTTCTACCTTGGTAAAAATTTTTTCTCCTGCCCGTCTGATTATTTGTGAAAATATCTTTGTCTTCTCATGTAGGAGAAAGCATAGTTAGATGGTATGAACTGGCAGAGCTCTGGGATCTGTACTGGGGTCTGTCCTGGACACTTCTTTTTTGATAGACATGGTGGAAATGTTGTCTTTGCATTCAGTTGCAAAACTGCTCACAGATTTACTAATTTCTGATAGCTGAGCTCAAATAGGACTCCAGCATTTCCATGTCTGTCCTGGGGACTGTGGAAACACAAATGGAGGTAGAGGTGGAGGTGAGCTCCGGAGTCCCAGAGAGGCATCTACTCAAGGCAGTAGGGCACAGACCCGAGAATGGAAACCTAAATGCTTCTTGTGGGATTCATTACTACATGGGTTGCATATAATCTTGTCTGAGTAGCTTATGTTTTCACCATGCTTCTGTTTCCCTGCCTGGGCCAGAAGGAATAGAGGCCCCATTGTTGTGAGCAGCTGCCCTGAGAGCCGCGTGCAGAATGCAGAGCTGGGACATTGCTGTGCCCAGAGAGAGCCTCACATGACAGTAACAGCCACTGGGTTTGTCCCTTCCAGCCATTTCTCTATAGACAGGAATAGTGGGACTGTGCTCTTGTCGTCTCTGTTCTGGATACCTCCGTGGTGTGGTTTGAGTCCCTCCATTTGGCAGAGCAATCCAGAGGTCTGAAAAAATTATCCAGCCATCAGAAAACATTTAAGGACCGTAATGAAATTCAGTGTGTGCTTAAGTGCTGAGCTGGGTCATTTATTGCTGCTATGATCAGATCTCCTCAGCATTATGTAGGTAAGCAGTATCACACACATATTTTTTTCCACAAGGAAAAGCAGTGAGAGCATCATACTTTACAAGCCTGTCACTCCTTACCTTAATATCTGGTATTAACCTGATATTACACCAGATGTAACCAAGGTCCTCACTTCTTCTGGACTGCTTGGAAATAGGGTGCAAAGGAACACACTTCTTCAGATGATCCACTGTGCAATGCCTGTGTACCAGGAACAGCATCCTGTACACTGCCACATGGGATGTGCATTTCTGAACTGTGGAAGTGAGAGCTGCAACACAGTTCAGGGAGGTGCAGTTAGGAGGTAACAAAACCCTCCTTAGCCAACTGTGGTACACCCTGATCCTGCCATATCCTGGGAGATGTCCTCATTTTCTGGGCATCTCAGCCACGCTGTCATGAAGCAAGGATAGGAATACAGCAGAAAATACAGGTTGAACCCACGGTATGAGCTATGAAACTACTCTGAACTCATGGTGCTTTTGCTGTTGGTACCTTTTAGAAGTCCTGTTTCATCTTTCAATTTGACATATCAGTGTTTTCCTGTGTTAAATGTGCAGAGCTGGCCATGACAGGAAGCAAAATAAACTCTGCTAGCAAAGAGGCTTGTTCTCTCTGTCGACAAACTTGAAATGTCCTTCAAAATTTGGGTCTCTTGAAGCTGGGGCATCTTTCTGATTTCTTCTAAGTGTCTTATTACTGTGTGAGATGGACTCTGCAGGGTAAGCAATCCTTTTAATGAGAATAGGCTGTTTTCCCCCCATACTGGCAGCTGTTTATTAGAACATGGCCACCAAGTGTCATTACAGTAGAGCTGCAGCAATAGGACAGAGCTGACTGAAACTCAGAGCTTCTGTGAAAACTTTCAGCATGATTTCAGATTTTGTTTGACAACAGAATAGGAGATTTTGACTGAAATGTTTCTGAAAATAGCAAAACCCTCACCCACTCAGACAGCTGAATGTGAAACCTCAAATTTTGATGGGGAGAAAAAAAGCGATGACATTTTCCTTCCAGATTTGGATCAGTCCCAACAATAAACTTCACTTTTTATAGGAACCAAATAGTCATAATAGGAATTAAACGACACATGGATCAGAAATAGAAAATAAAAGAGACTAATAAAAGTATCAGATACACACAAGGAAGAAAGTTGAAAAGAGCAGAGAAAAAAATGAGATAAAGGGAGAAGGTATAGCTTATATGTGGAAAAATGAGACCAGAGTAGAGATGGAGGCACAGACATAAGAGGTCATGGGACAGGGCAAAAATGCTCCCACCCCAGCCATGGAGAGCTGCAGTCATGAACAAGGTAAGGAGTACAAGGCATGGATTCTGGAGCAAGTCTAGAGGAGGGAGACCAAGCTGATCAGAGGGATGGAGCATCTCTGCTGTAAGGGGAGGCTGAGGGAATTGGGATTGTTCAGCCTGGAGAGGAGGAGGCTTTGGGGTGACCTAATTGTGGCCTTGCAGTGCCTGAAAGGAGCCCACAGGAGATATGGAGAGAGACTCTTTACATGGGCCTGGACTGACTGGACCAGGGGGAATGGCTTCACACTGACAGAGAATGGGTTTAGATTGGGCGTTAGGAAGAAATTGTTCCCTGTGAGGGTGGGCAGGCCCTGGCACAGGTTGCCCAGAGAAGCTGTGGCTGCCCCATCCCTGGCAGTGTCCAAGGCCAGGTTGAATGGGGTTTGGAGCTACCTGGGCTAGTGGAAGGTGTCCCTGACCATGGCAGGGGATGGAATGAGATGATCTTTAAGATCCCTTCCAAACCAAACTATTCTGTGATTCTGTGATTCTGTGATTCTGTGATCCTACTATTCTATGATTCCATGATTTTGTGACTTTGCACTCTTTACCCACCAGGCCTGAGGCCTTGGGAGGTGCTGACTGGGAACAGCAGCCATTCAATGGAGAGGCAGGAGATGTTTTGGGATAAACCAGTGGTACCTTTGACCAAAGGAGCTGGCTGAGACCTACAAGCCAGAGGTTTTCTGGCTTCCTTTGGTGTCACTGACCCGGCTCTTGCTTCTCTGACTACAAAACGGAGACAACAAATATCATCCCCCTCTTGTTTATCTACTGAACCCCTTTGGAAGCGGTTCACGGTTTGCCCTGGGTTTTGCTCCCTGTCTCTCCACGCTCTGTGCCGGGAATCCCGGGGTCACAGCCGCAGGACTAAACAGCGGGAACAACAATAACTGCGCGGTCCTGGCACAGGAGGGGGGACGATTGTTTTCAGCCTTCGCAGCCCACAACTGGTGGTACAAATGACAGATACAATCAGGCCTTGGGGTTTTCCTTACATTTATATGTCTGGGGAAGGGTGTCAGCCGCTGTTCTCAGCCACTCTGGCGAACTGAAGCTAAAGATTTGGGCAGGTGGGGGAGAGAGAGAGAGAAATGCATAGAATTGCCATCGAAAGAAACATGCATAATTCCTAGAAATGCTTTGTGTCAGTTTCAAAGATCCTACTGGGAATGCAGCTTATTCTCTGGCCAACATGTTTCCTTTGCAAAAGGCACAACTGGCGTGCTTTGGGGTTTTTTTCAGTCTCCAGCAGCAGTCAGTACCTATGTTTTTCTTCGACTGACATGCCTGTAAGTTCAATCAGCTGAAATGGTTTATGTGCAGTAACGGATGGGGCAAGTTCACATGGCACTCTAAGAGGACCTTGAGACAAACTGTAGTCTCACTGATGTAACGGGAGGTTCTGTTTCAGATCTCTGCTGATCTGAGAAGGATGGAGCAGGAAAAAAGGAAATACTTAACTCTTCTGGTAGAAAACACCATGGGAAGCAGAGAAAGCAATGTAACATTCCTCTAAAGCCCCATTGCAGAGTTGTGGTTAAATGTGAATAAAGTNGCAGCCATTCAATGGAGAGGCAGGAGATGTTTTGGGATAAACCAGTGGTACCTTTGACCAAAGGAGCTGGCTGAGACCTACAAGCCAGAGGTTTTCTGGCTTCCTTTGGTGTCACTGACCCGGCTCTTGCTTCTCTGACTACAAAACGGAGACAACAAATATCATCCCCCTCTTGTTTATCTACTGAACCCCTTTGGAAGCGGTTCACGGTTTGCCCTGGGTTTTGCTCCCTGTCTCTCCACGCTCTGTGCCGGGAATCCCGGGGTCACAGCCGCAGGACTAAACAGTGGGAACAACAATAACTGCGCGGTCCTGGCACAGGAGGGGGGACGATTGTTTTCAGCCTTCGCAGCCCACAACTGGTGGTACAAATGACAGATACAATCAGGCCTTGGGGTTTTCCTTACATTTATATGTCTGGGGAAGGGTGTCAGCCGCTGTTCTCAGCCACTCTGGCGAACTGAAGCTAAAGATTTGGGCAGGTGGGGGAGAGAGAGAGAGAAATGCATAGAATTGCCATCGAAAGAAACATGCATAATTCCTAGAAATGCTTTGTGTCAGTTTCAAAGATCCTACTGGGAATGCAGCTTATTCTCTGGCCAACATGTTTCCTTTGCAAAAGGCACAACTGGCGTGCTTTGGGGTTTTTTTCAGTCTCCAGCAGCAGTCAGTACCTATGTTTTTCTTCGACTGACATGCCTGTAAGTTCAATCAGCTGAAATGGTTTATGTGCAGTAACGGATGGGGCAAGTTCACATGGCACTCTAAGAGGACCTTGAGACAAACTGTAGTCTCACTGATGTAACGGGAGGTTCTGTTTCAGATCTCTGCTGATCTGAGAAGGATGGAGCAGGAAAAAAGGAAATACTTAACTCTTCTGGTAGAAAACACCATGGGAAGCAGAGAAAGCAATGTAACATTCCTCTAAAGCCCCATTGCAGAGTTGTGGTTAAATGTGAATAAAGTTCTTATCCTCCCCCTGCCTTTACATGAGTATAAAAATGGTAACTCTGAAGTTTTGATGGTGTTGGACTTGACAAAAAACAAACAAATAAACCCCTGCAATAATTAAGCACTGTTACTTAACAGAGCTTTAAATGCTAACCAGCTTCTAGTGTAAAAGTATCAACTTTAAACCCACTTTTTTTTTTTTTTTTTTTTTTTTTTTTTTTTTTTTTTTTTTTTTTTTTTTTTTTTTTTTTTTTTGCCATGTTTAAGTTAAAGTTTTAACCACAACCAGTTTTTTTTTTTTTTTTTTTTTTTTTTGCCTAAGCCTTGATGTGTTTATGGCATACTGCTTGTGGTGACAATCCTACTTTCAGTAGCAATACCTCTGCTTCAAAGCCAGGTCTGTCATCTCCTTTCACTGAACTCAGCAGTTTTCTGAGCAAAATTCTGTGGATTAAAAAAAGATAAAATAAGAAACTGTTTTAAAAACAGCCCAAAACCAAATATATTTCTGAAATTATTTAATTTTTTTTTTAAAATGTATCTTTCTTGTTTTACCCTGCCATTATATGCACCCAATGTCATCACTGATTGGCTTCTCTGAACCAGACAGACCACAAATCCTAAAGCCTTTATCCACTTTCTCTTTGATGAACACTCAGTGCCTTGTTTTGGAATTTTATTAAATTTCTTTCATTAAGGGAAGTGCTGGCACCATCTGCTGGGACTTTTGTCACTGCAACCACTAAATACAGAATCAGAGAATCACAGAATGGGTTGGGTGGGAAGGACCTTAAAGACCATCTCATTCCACCCCCCTGCCATAGTCAGGGACACCTTCCACTATCCCAGGTTGCTCAGAGCCCCATCCAGCCTGGCCTTGGACACTGCCAGGGATGGGGCAGTCACAGCTGNCTGCCAGGGATGAGGCAGTCACAGCTGCTCTGGGCAACCTGTGCCAGGGCCTCACCACCCTCACAGGGAAGAATCTTTTCCTAACACCCAATCTAAACCCATTCTCTGTCAGTGTGAAGCCATTGCCCCTTGTCCTGTCACTCCAGGCCCGTGTAAAGGGTCTCTCTCCATCTTTCCTATGGGCTTCCTTCAGACACTGGAATCTCACAATCAGGTCACCCTGGAGGCTTCTCTTCTCCAGGCTGAACAATCCCAGTTCCCTCAGCCTTTCCTCCTGTGTGAAGATCGCAGTCCTTGCATCTATAAATGTGCCAAATATTCCCAGTTTGATTCATATGGCTACTTTTCTTTGTTATTGTTTTTGTTTTTTTCACACCTGTGCTAGACTTAGATTGCATTCACCAGACCTCAGCAATTGCCTGCAGTCCTGAGTCCTGCCTGGGTTTGGGGAGGCAGCTACAAAGTCTTTTGTACAGTTTGATGCTGAGACATATTAATGAAGGTGATAGGACAAGGTTTTAAACTGAGAGAAGGTAAATTCAGACTGGATATGCAGAAGACAATTTTTTATGCTGAGGGTAGTGAAACACTAGAACAGGTTGTCCAGAGAGGTGATGGATGCCCATCCCTGAATATTTTTAAGGGCAGGTCAGAGGAGGCTCTGAGCAACCTGGTCTGTTGAAGATGTCCCTGTTCACTGCAGGGGGGTTGGACTAGATGACCTTTGGAGGATCCTTTCAATCCTATGGTTCTGTGATTCTATGATTCTATCGACTCAAGTCCTATTGTTCAGGCACTGTAAAAATGGATTTTATTTGTGAAGGAGGTCACTGAGTTTAAATGGAGAAGACTGAGACAAAGAACAGCCTCAAAGGAAGACTGAAGCACTTCCTTAATTTGTGTAAGATTCAGGAAATGGGGATCAGCCTGTGACAGTATAACCAAACTCTCTTTCTGTATAATCTCAGAGCAAGATTTTAACAAGCTGAGAACCACAGGAACAGGGACTCAATTTGGAAATGATGTTTTTATAACATTTTCAGTCTTAAATATAACCTTGTAACTGGAAATTATTGTAGTCAATAAATCTGGGAATTACTATAGAAATTAGATTCACAAGATTGTTGGGAATGTAAAACTAGGAGAAGGTATAAAGCACCATTTATGTTTGTGTCATATCCCTCATAATTTTTAAATAATTAAAAATGCATTCAAGAACATGCATATTAAATATGTATATACTATATAGTATGTATAATACATCTGTATTACATAAATTTTGTATGTTTGTATATACTATATATGTATAACATAATCACATGGAATTGTCAAAGCTTTAACTCCCAAACATCGTAACATGCACATTTCTTAGTAATTTAAAATTTTTACTAGCTATCTTTACTCTGTATTTTATGTCTTGTCATAAATTAAGAGATGTTCAAATACTTATGATAGGTGATTCACTCAGTAAACCTTAAATATATATAAACACATTATATTATGAGGACAACTTCCTATTTGAATCTCCAGCTTCACCAAGGAGAGGGTGATTTCTTTTTTTTTTCTATGGATCCAAAATGAAATTACCCAACTTCAGGGTTCAAAAGCAGTTTTTAAGGTGGTACAGTGGAAATATCACAACAAAATTATTCAAATGAGTGTCACTCTGGGGTGACAAAGTCACTGACCTCTGATTGCACGTGTCATCTAAACCAGATGAGCAGAAACTTTCTACTGGAAGTTACAATGTTGCAAGTCTCTCTGATAACATGTACTGAGATGAACACTGGTGATGGCCAATCCCTGTAGAGAATTGCAATTTTGGGGCATTTGCAGGAACTCCTAAAAGGAGGTATAATAGTGGTGTGGCTGAACAAGGTATATGAGGTCTTGTTTTGAAGCTGAATTTCATCTCTGGTATAAGCATGCACTCACATTTGGAAAACTTGGAACTGGGAAATTCCCAGTCAAAGTTTGCTTCCTTGTTGATTTTGTTGGTTTTCCAAATGTTGGTTTGGCAGATTTTAAAGCACCAAAAAAACTTGATAACAGTTGATGTAATTTGGCATTAATAATTTGAAGCAGGTGCCAGACCTACCTGCACAATGAATAGGGCTGTGGGGGGCAATGATGGCAGCACCTGCCAGTTTTTAGGAAAACAGTCTGACATTCCATTTGTAGGCCCATTTCTTCAGTTCAGACTGAGACACTGCTCAGTGCTCATCCAGCCTCATCCCCAATGGACTGTGGAGCACATTGTCCTGAGGAATCCAAGGGCTCTGGGCAGATGGAGCGGTGATGTCATCCGACTTTTCCATTTCTACTTCCTATGAACATTTGCCTTATTCTTACATGCCAGCTCTTTCTCGGCATGTTTTAGACTAGAAACATTTTTTTTTCTGGGTGTAGAGAAGGAATCACTTCTTTTTGATTTCAGACAAGATCTGGCAAGTGAGCTCTTGTTGCTAGTCAAAGAAAAAGCCTTAAAAAAATTAACACAGAATCTGTGTTTAGCAAAGTGATTTGCATAAGCTGTACACTTGGTTCTTAGAGTTGGAACAGTTCTAACCTATGACAAATTCCTCTGTCTGGGCTGTCTTCCAAAATCATTTTCATCTACCCTGGCAAAAGAACTGAAGTCTGCGTTCTGCACTAATTAAAGGCCTTCAGGAGAAGGGCCCCAGTTGAAATGCTGACACACTTTGTACACGCTTTATTTGTGAAAGGGGATACTGAGCCCATTTGATGGCGCCTCCTGCTCCGTCAGGCCGTGCAAAATTTTAAGTGGGGAAACAAAATGGGCACAGTTATGTCTTGCTAATGTTCCGAGTTACTAAAACACTGCAGTTTTCTCCATTAAAAAGCATGATATGGAGATTTTTTTGATCTTTGAATAACACTAATAAGCAGTAAAAAGGCTAAAACCCATGGCAGTTCCTTAGTGAATATGACCTGACACTCCCAATTTTTATGAATTTATGGCTTAATACAGCTGAGTCTCTGCCTCCCTAAATATCTTAATTTTGGAAACAGCAGAATATACACCCAACATCCCTTTTACATAAAACTGGGAACTGCTGAAAAGGGAAGGCAGGGAGAACAGCTGTCCCAATAACTCCGTGGAGTTCTTCCGGCAAGACTACCACTCCAGTAGGGATGTTTTCCATGCTAGATCCATGACAGGCTTCTCAGCTTTTTAATATTCCCAAAGTATTCAATGGAAATCAGAGTCCTTTAGTGAGGAAGGCACCCAGAAAGTCTTTTTTTCTGAATTTGTTGTCCTGAGTATTCACCACCTCTTTTCCAACACACGTGCTTGGGCTGAAGAGAGATTGTAACTACTCTGGATGTTAACTGCTTTAACTAAGTGCCCAGCAGGAGGCAAGGAAAGAAACTCCTCCTCTGTGGGGAGTCTCACCTAGTAGGAAGTGTGCTCTGAAAACATGGATTAGACTCCACTCTGCAGCTGAACTACACGGAGAGCTCCTGCAGAGACTAACAGAGCTTAACCAGGGTTCAATGCACTCACCCCGGCCAGGGAGAGGAGGGAAGTACATCTATCCAGCAGCAGATGTTCGGATGCTTAGTGACCTGTGGGAAAACACTTGGGAGAGGCAAGGGCACTTAGGCAGCTGCATGGTGTTTGTGGAATTTAAAGAATCCCAGCCCATGTCCTAGGCTTTTCTCCTTGCTCTTTTGCAATGAGTGAAAAGAAAAAAAGGAGGAGCAGGAGGATTTCTTCCGCAGATATTCTTTCAGCATTCCTCAGGCTTCACCCTGCTTGTCTGCTGCAGCCCTCACTAAACAATTTTATTGTAAAGCAGCAATGCAGTGATTCCATAGACTCTGAGACATATTCAGGGTTTTTNGGCCACTGAAATGCGGCTGGCCTGGACGTCCCACATACCAAGCAGATGCAAGCAGAATGCCATAGGGAAATAAGAAACACATTGTATGTGATTTAAAAGGCTTACAGCTATGGAATATCCCTCTGAAAGCCTAATGAACATCTCCAGCACATAGACAATCAAAGTACCAAACGCGCCCTGCATCAGGATACAGGGAAACCATGAAACTGGAGATAATCTCGCAAGAGACCCACAAAATAAATCTACTGACAGCAGCACCTATAAATCATGCAACTCCAGCACTTGGCTTGTCAAAATGACTCCAAGCTCAGGATTTTCCGTGGAGGGGAGGTTGTCCACACAGACTTTTTTCTTAATTTTATGCCTTCTGTTTGCCTCTCAGGTGAGCTTGTGTCCTGGGGTTGGGGTTGGTCTTTGTTTTGCTTTCTTAGATGCTAATATGGCCCAGACTGACTAACGAAGTTAGTGATTAGAAATTCAGATTTATTACCACAAGGCTGGAAAAAAAAAATTATACAAACACTTGTTCAAGTAACTGAAAAGACAGGCTTTTTTTAACCTGGTGATTGTTGGAGTGATTGGATCAATGTTTGGATATAGCGGGGAGAATATCTAGGAAAAAGGAATAGGGAAAGGGGGAAAATCTCTTAGGATTAATCTTCTGGGCGTACTTTTTTTGCATGGACCTCCCTACGTATGACACATAGGAGCTCTTGGAAGTACATTTGCAGAGTTTCCACCAAAAGCTGAGCTGGCAAAGGTGGCAAATGTGGCAAGGGCGAGGTGAAAGCAGTTAACGAGATAATGTCGTTCCTTATTCTCAAAGGGAAACACAGCTCTGAAACAATTCCTTCTAGAAATGTGTTAATTCCTGGCTTTTCCCAGCTGCTGTTAGAAGGGGAGGAATAGCTGGTGTTCAACCTGTATTGTGAGACGAGAAGCAGCATTAAGCAGGCCAGGCTCAGTGGCTTTCTATCCACAAGACTAATTGTAACAAGAGCTTAGATTGTCTACTCTGCGGTTTGAACCCAATGTATGTAAATAGCCTTGGTTGTGTTATTCCTGCTTATCCCTGTGTCCAATGCCTTGTACAGAGGAGCTCTGACACACCTTAAGGAGCAGAAACTATTCCAACTCTGCTCCTCTATAGACTGCTGAAAGCTTATAAGATTTTGGAGCACACACAGCATAACATTTTTGTATGCAACTTTGGGGACAAAACTCTGGGAAAACAACACCATAAAAAAAGGACAAAAACACCAACATTCCCCAGGCTGGTCCTGCAGGGACAGATGATCAAGACTGCCAGGAACAAATTATGCACTTTCACACACAAAAGAGGAAGAATGACGACAGACAGGGACTAGGCTGGCACTCAGGAGAGCAGCTGAGAGACTTCAGCACTAACTCCTGCTCCACCACTGAGCTGCTGCAGGACCTGGGAAACTCAAATTGCTTCTGTTTTCTTGCCCATTCATAGTATAAACTCCTGAGGGTGATGAGTGTCTCTTGCTGTACATTTAAACTGCACAATTGGAGCTCAGTTCAGGCCTGTTGCTGCTGCTGCAGTTGAAATAGTAACACGTAAACCACTTACACAAACCAACCAAATCAGCTGGTGGAAGAGTGCAGATGGACATGAAAAGAGATATGGGTGAAAGAATGTGAAGGAGCAGAAAAGACAAGGGGAAAGGATGGCCTGAAATTAAAAAAAAAAAAAAAAAAAAAAAAAAAAAAAAAAAAA
>VYZR01112626.1:0-12957 GCA_013400675.1 Oxylabes madagascariensis
ATTCTGGGGAACACAGCTAAGCCCTTTTTCAATGAACCTGACCTCTAACGAGATGGAGATTCATCAGAGGGAGCCCTTGGAGGAAGCAAACTGGATAAAAGGGGCAGAAATCAGCAAACACTGGGAATCCATCTCTGCCCATCAAACGAACGAGGTGTGCAGTACAAACTGGAGCGCTCAGGGGGCAGGACACAGAGATTTCAGCTCTAAATCAGTGCTTTAAACCAGCCCAGTTTGCTGTGACTGGGAGCACCGTGCCACAAGGTCCCTTTGCCCATGCCTGGCATCCTCACCCTGGGGCTGGGCTGGCACAGATGGAAAGGATGGATCAGGGGCTGATCCCAAAACTCCAGGAAGGGAGGAGAACTCCTTTGACCCTCCTGCAGTGCCCCGTGGAGGCCCAGAGACCTCAGGGTGCCACTTTCACAGCTCCCACTGAACTGCTCTCCCCGTGTCAATGGGCACTGTTTGTAATACTCCCAGGAATGCAGAGATTTCCTCAAGTGTTGTGCACAAACATCATAATATAATCCTCAGGGCTTCAAAGCCAATCCCAACTACTAATCCCACAGATAAACAGAGCTAAATCTCCATTTGCCTGCAAAAATAATGAGCAAACATTAGGGCTATCAGTGCATTGGAGGTCCTCAATCTTCTGGGGGAAGATCTCAACTTTCACCCAATTTGTACAGTGACGCTCTAATCTACTGCCAAGTTGCAAAATCTAATTAAAATCAGGGAAATTGAGGTAGGTAAACCTTTCAGAGCAACTCAGCTAAGATTCATAGTTGTGCTCATCTTCATTTCAGAGAGCTGTTGGCAAACCTTGTACTCCTAGCATGGCACTTCATCCCTCTGCCTGGTCTAAGTGTTTCTTCATGCTGTATAAAACAGATTTATAGCTCGAATCCCTACTTAGGGTTGAACATTATTGGTCAGGTTGCCTCTGATATGCTCAGGCTCTCTCTAAAATAACAGCATTAAACCTCCTTCAGTCCCAAGGGACACTGAGATGGGTTTAAGCTCTGTTGCAAAGAACTCCTTCACACAGATACCAACCTGTAGATTTACTATGAGTTTAAGGCCTCAACAGGAAACAAGAGCCATACTTGTGTGCGACACCAAAGCCATAAAGAATGCGTATTTCTAGGGAAAAAAGAACTAATCTGCATAGGTGTCACTCCAACAACTGATGATCACAGCTGCTACAGCAGCAAGGCAAAGAGAAGACAAATCAGGTGGTCGCCAGAGGTCTGCTGAATAATTAGAGGAAGTAATACACTGCAAAATAACCAAAGTTTTCATTTCTTTCCAGATACTTGCAGTGCAAGATAGTTAAAATCCTAAACCAAGGCACCCGAGCAACTTCGTGCATCCCCTTAGGACTCCTCGTGTGGATAATGTTCCTCAGTGGAGACACCACCACTGAACCTGCTGTATTTGTTTCAAGATTTTCCAGCTGATGGGACTAAGAGCCTGTTAGAAATCCAACCAGGACAGAACTCACCAAAGCATTTCTGCATGACGCCCTGGCTGGGAGCTTTATCCTTCACCTACATCACTCCCTGCTCTTACCAGGATCATTCCATCCTCAGATTTTATTTTTAAATTAACATCAAATTTTAATTTTTAAATTAAAATCAAATATGGCAGCAATAAATATCAATCCAGCTACAGCATCAGGGCCAGAAAACCCGGAGACAGACAAGTACCAGGGTCAGAAAACCATAACAGCAGAGTTCACCCCACACTTGGGTAACAGCACAGGCGCTCTTCCATCCCCACTATCAACTTTGGGTGGGTTTCTGAAAGCACCCCTTAAAACCACCCATTTTTTGAGGAAGATTCTTTGAAAACAGCAGTTCCCACTGTCCTTCACAACCAAAGCTCTGCCCTAAAGGCAGCTCTTGGAGGATCCACCTCTGGCAGCCATGAGCTCCTCCTTGTAGTGACAAATCCTTGGGGTGTGAGCAAACCCTGGGAGCTGATGATGTGTCAGATAGATGAGTGTTTTCTTTATCAGGAAATGTCAGCTGACTGGGACTCCCCTGAGTTGGGGTTTCCTCTTTTTTCTCCTTCAGATTTTTTGATCAGAGCTGATAATGGCAACTCAACTGTTTTTCCATCACCAGCGACCAGAATCAAAGGGGAAAATTCAGCGAATGAGGAAAAAAAATTGGTGCTGGTGGAGCAAGGTTTGCCTTAGGAATATGAGGGTGGGAAGTGCCAGTGTGTTCAGGAAACTACACGTCAAAACCAGTAAAAACATGTTGAAGTGGATATTAATGGATGCTTAAATCACCCTGAAATTCTGAAAGAAATACAAATCTGTCTTACCATGAAAATGTGAGCACACTTGGAGAATAGAGCAGTAAGGAAACTATTCTTGCCTTCCTGCTATTAAATGAAGCCTAAATATTCAGTAAAATTAGATGTTGAATTATTCTAAACCCAAGGAAATAATGGAATGGAAATAATGGCTCTGAATAACTTGGTCTAGCGGGAACTGTCCCTGCCCATTCCTGTTGGAATTAGATGATCTTTAATGTCCCTTTCAAGCTAAAACACTCCATGATTCTATGACTGAAAAGCTTCCATTTTAATTTGAAATAGTAGTAAATTAAAAGGATTTTCAGCATATTCCAATCATTCACTAAAAAAACTCCCCTCAAAAACCCCAAATAAGAACCAAATAATAAATGCTTTTTCTGTATCCAAACTGATATATTGAGCTTCAGGTAAAAGAAGGGCTATTTGTAGGATCAGTGATGGCAGGATCTAGTCTGCATGGAAAAGGCACGTGGATCTGGCAATTACAAACGGGTTTAGAGATCAAATGGAAGGAGTTTTGTTGCTGAGATTCAAGTTCAAGGCTCTGGGAGCTGTGTACAACACACAGAGTTTTACTTATCTCTTCCAGGAACAGCACAGTATAAGGGAAGCATAAAGTAAATCCCCATTTGCTAATCTGGTAAATGTTATAAAACAGTTAAAAAAAGGAGAAAAATCCTGATATTTGTCTGGTTTATCTCACTTCAAAGATCATGGAGCAGGAGCAGGGATTTTGGAGATGTAAGGAGAAGCTATTTTTAAAAGCAGTCACGGGACTGTGAAATAAGATGTAGGTTTCACAGAAAAAAGAATTACAGAGTTTTTGGCCGCCCTGCATCTCCAAACTTGATTATTTCAAAGAAATTCTTAAGGAGAATTAATGAGAAGTGACCATGAGACTTTGACCAGAATCTGATTAGGAACCGAGACAGAAAAGTTTGGCACAAAATGGGTGTTGAGGCTTCAGCCACCGTCAGGACTGGCTGGTGACCCCAGGTTTTGTCACTCACCTGCTCACTCTTGTCTGCTTGTGGCACAGAAGGAAACAAGGGAGAAGGAAAGAAAGCAAAGGAGATATTCAAAAATGGAAAGGCAGGAGTGGTTTTACCCTCAAATGGGAGCACCCAGCTCCCCCCAGAGAGGCTCAACCCCTTTTCTCTCAGCTGAGGACCATGCTCGGGCAGCGCCCGGCGTCTGCTGCGCCTGGCTTCCAACAAAATCAACAGCAAAGCTCCCCTGACTTCAAAGGGAACTGAATTAGGCCAATGTCAAGAGCTTTCCAAAGACTCATCCTTAAATCCTTCGTGCTCATAACTCTCCCTGAAGGAAAGCAGATAGTCAGGTCTGTGTATCCACGCAGGCACCGGAGCCCTCAGTTAAAGGGGCTCAGCCTGTGGTTTTTCCCTCTGAATAAGCTTAATCTAGCCCAATTTTTAATACTGAGCAAGTTCAGAGTGTGAGAAGAACCTGGGAACAGAGAAATCCATCAGGAGAGGCTGCTCAGGGACAGCAACATCCAAGAGAAGTGGGTAAGGGTCCCTCCAGCCCTGTCAGGGTGCAGGCTTCAGCCCCCTGCCTTTCTTGGAGAAGACATCCATGGAGCAAAAAAAGTTACAGGGAAAAGTCCTTTAAAAACCAGATCTGCTGCAATTTAATTCCCAGTGAAGGCTCTTCCCCAGTGCTGGACACAGACCTGTCCCTGGCTGCTCTCTGTGACACATCCAGAGGTGTGTGAGATCCAGCCACGCTCTGTCAACAGCAGGAGGGAGGCTCTGGGGTCCGCTGAAGAGGCTGCACACATCTGGCCTTTCAGTTCGAATAAAATTGATTTTCTTTAACGTAAAAATCTACATTAAAGCCAAATCAGACACGTAAACATCCGACTAAGAACCCCTCCTCACTCGAGAGCCAATTTGCAGAGAGCAACCCGAGCGTGGCTGCTCTGCAAAGAGCTCTGAGCCCAGCACAAGGCAGCAATCAAAGCACCTCCTCTCCCGAGCAACCTCAGCATCACCACCACCACTTTCAGCACTGAATTTGCCCCATTTATTCCATAAACCACTCTGTTCTCAGCCTGCCAGGGCTGCCGGGCACTCTTCACGCTGCAGCAGAGCAGAGCAGTGTTCAAGTCACAGGTTCAACTTGAGAACGAGGGCATTTGTTTTCTTGTCTGATCAAGGTCAAAACTATTAAAATACCCTTAGGTTCTCAGTCTAGTGAAATGAACTGGTAATACATTTGGCAAGTTAATCTGTGGATTGCCTTCTCACATGAGACCAGCTGTTGTGTTTCTAAGTACAAGCAGTATTTACCTCCAATAATGAAATGACTGAATGTAATATGAAAAAAAAATAAAATTAAAAACCCCACCAAAACAGTGTTCCCTTGCCTACTGCACAGCCCTGGGTTACACTTACAGTCCTAATAAACTGATTTGTCAAACCCATCAGAAGCGAGGATGATCATCTGGATACCAGATGAACAAAAATACGTGTAATTATAAGTTGCCCATTTGTTCTCTTTTATCTCCCACGTATCTCTGCTTTGCTCTCAGCTACGTGTGCATGTTTATGTGTAACCAAGCATTTAGCTACAGGCCTAAAATCCAGGCTTTTATTGCCACTTTTACTGTAGCCTAGCACGAGAGAGTTCTTACTTCACGGCACACTCAGGCAAAATAAAAATCTGGTGATGTTACTTTTGTATTTTAATGCACAGCACATGCACATGGACACACTGTGCATATATGAACAAATAAAAAATACAGCTACAGTCAGATGTAACATGTTTCCAACCCTAAATACAGCCTCAGCTTGTCAATTAAACATGTCCATACCTGAAAATTAGAGAATCAAACGTGATCTGATTCTACTTCAGCTTATTTCTTAAACAGTAGGGGCTGCTTTTTTTCACAATATTTACTACTATGTAGCTGTAAGGCTCCACTGCCACGCAGGAACTGGTGTTTCACTTCTACCCTTTGAATTAGGATGGTATAAAGCACCAGAGATGTATTGCTGAATATCTTTCAAGGCAAAACATTTTCTTTTTTTTATGTATTATATGAACAATATTTCATAGCGTGTATTTACAGTATAAATATGATAAGGAACAATCTGAACAGGCACACTCACAGAAAGTCTGACAGGAAAACAGAGAACAGGACAGAGGAGAAATGATAAAGGAGGAAGTAGGAGAGATTATAAGTGACAGTGGAGGAGGATGAATTTCCTGGAAGATACTAGTTTTAAGGAGGGATTTGAATGAACAGACAGAGAGCTGCTGGAAAAGTGGTGGGAGACCTGCAAGCCGAAGGAAATGATACCTGAGGGGGAGCAAGGAATGCCAAGGAGAACACAAATGAAGAAAGATTTGGAAATGAAATCAGGCATGAAAATCAGTCCGGGAACAAACACCAGGACATGACAAATGAGCTCCAATTCTGTGGGACTCAGCCCCTCTCTAATAAGGGATTGGCATGCTATCCCAAAATTTCCTGCAGCCTGCCCTGGAGAAAGGCGAGGGCTGAAATACTGAGACCAGTGGTTACAGTAATGAAGGGGTTTTGCTGAACTCCTCAGTCAAAATAAGCCATTTTCCATGAACTCGGGGTACAAAGCTCACTCTTTGAGTCCACCTGAAGCAAATACAGACCAAATCGACCCCAAATACTTATGTGCAGGTGGGTCATTACTTCCATTAAAAAAAAAAAAATCAGAACTCTTTGCATGTTGGAACTGCTTCAGACTGCTGCTAAAAGCTTAAGAGAGATTTTGAGTAAAAAGAGTTCTCTCTGGCTTAAGAGAACTCCTTTTTAACTTTTTTTTTTTTTTTTACTGATAAAGAAGATGTCTCTATTACAACATCTGCACAGAGTCACTGGGGTTATCCAGCTGCATTATAACATCCTGTGCAGATGAGCCATAAAGATTTCAGTGGCCACTGAAAAACAGCACCTCCTTCAAGACATTGAAGATATTCCTGCCCATGAAGCTGTTAGAATTGCTCTGAGACATAATTCCTGAATTTAAGCCAGAAGTTTTTGATCTCCTCTACTGAGCTGCATCCAGGTGCCCCAAGAGCAGGAAAAAATTTGGCTGCTGGAGGAAGCTGGCATTTTGGACACCGGAATTACACAGCAACTTAGCTGAAAAAGAAATGCCCACTGCTAACAGACAAGAAAATAGAACTTTTTTTTTTTTTTTTTTGCCTGGCTTGTTTGAGGCACAGAACTGACCAAATTATGGACGCAGTTCCTCTAAGTCTCTTAAAAAGTCGGTGGAGGAGATAAATCAATTCAAGCTCTTTTTCTCAGGTGCTGAATCCCATCTGGGCTGGATCCCAGCCTTTGGGCATTCATAAACACCCACAATTTTTTCCAGATATAATAACAGTTCACACTTGTTGCCTCCCATCTGGTCATTTAAGAACACTGAATGGAAATAGTCCTGCTCTCAGTTTTTAAGGGGAGAGTGAATTCAACCATGTACCATGAGAAATAGTGGAAAAATCACAAACAAAACTCCTGTCTTCTGCATCTCCCTTCTGCCCTCTAGTTCTCACTTCTTCCCCCACATGCCTGAATTTGAATTTTAAACATCCACACACCAATCAACGGCCTCAAAACCCAGCTTTTTGTCCATCTCCCTCCTCCCAGTAGTGAAAAATCCCCGTGTTTGTACACAGGGTTGGGAAGGTGGTTTTGTAGTCAGAAGAAATTCTCTCTCTCAACATCCTGAGTGGGAAGATGGAAGCACAGCCAACAGGAAAGCTGCACAGGGAGCTGGGAGCAGGGCAGGACAGGGCCTGGATACAGCATCTAAAAACTGCCTCCAGTGCAGTTCCTCCAGGGCTTCTCTAAATAGATCTTTTCCATGCACGAATCCCAAGTTTCTCCCTACACCTTTCAATATATTTAGCTCATTAGAAAGCCCCTTTGCAGAGGTGCTAAAACAGAAAGCCAGGATGGAATACTTCAACCCTGGCAGATAAACCGCGAGGCTGAGCTCCCCAAACTTCTCCAGACTTCAAAGCCCCGCAGATATTGTTTAATCAATGATAGAGCTGCAAGGCCAGCTGCGTTCTTCTGTTTGTTCTTACATGCTAATCCAAGTTTACCAAAACGGAGGGATTTTGCATCTGGGGTATTTGGATTCAGGCCCACTCCTCTGGTAACCTGTCCTTGGCCTCTCCTTCCGTCTCCGTGGCACGTTCCACCCCTCTCTCCGCCGTCCCTCGTGCTTTTTTAGCGCTGCTTTCCCTCTCAGGGAGATCAATAATTGCTTTGTCATGCTTCAGGACAAGACCTCTCTGCTCCTGGGTTCCTGTGCGAGCCCACTGTGGCTTTGGACGGGGCTGACATTTATAAACAGCATCTGAAAGCTCCACGGGCCCTTCCTTCATGAATCTCCCCGCAGATCTCAGCTCTCTGCAGCTTCCTGCTCTGTTTTAGGCATGAAAAAAAAACGATGAAGTGCTTCTAAGCTAATTATATGCAAAGCTGAAATATATAAAACCTGAAGTTTTCGGGTTTCAGAGACCCTTGTAGGCGTCACCTCCGCCCCCAAACCAGCACCAATCCTTTTCCCTGCGCTGCTTTGCCCTCTGCTTCTTTGTATTTTACCATTTCCTATTTTATTTGTGAGAGCCTGAACAGACACCAAGCACCACCAGAAGAAAAATAAAGCACAAATGGGTGTTAGGTAAACAAGGCACGGGGGTCCAACGTTGTTTGGGGCTGGCCCTCCTGGAGAACAATGTTGTTTGGCCGGGTGGCTGTGGGGCAGGAAATAACCTTTGGGGGCCTGCGACCCCACTGCTGCCACGGAGAAAAACAACCTGGTAAAATCAGGTTTTTGCAATGATTTGCCCCAACAAGGAGCTCAGGGCTCTGCTGAGGGCAGGCAACCTCTGCTCAGAGCCTTCAGCAGAAGTGTGATCACCAGCTTTGGCTTTTATCCTGTGGGTTTTGTTTTACTTTTCTACAGAACTAGTCTAACAGAAGGCAGCTTTCCCTCGGAGTGTTTCACATTTTTCAAGTTTCAGTCAATTGTGTTTCACACTCCTCTCAAGATCTCCATCCTGGGAGCACAGGTTGCCTCTGCAAAGAGGATTCTTTGTCATAACACTGCTGTTACCATTAGGGTGTGAAAAAACCCCAAATTTCATGGCTTCTGGAGTAAAGACTGATCTGCCCCCTATCCCACCTTCCCACCTCATGTCCTGGCAGAGGAGAGGGAGCAGGGAGAGCAGTGGGGGCTCGTTTGGAACAGATGCCACCACCACTGCCCTTTCTCAGGGCGCTCTACCCGAGAGGAAGGAAATCGAGATTCCACCCCAAATCCCAGCACGCAGTTTTGAGGATTCCCACATTCTCCAAGGATTAAATCACCACATGTCCAGCCTGAAGTGCCCCGAGGTCTAGAGCGAGGCACTGTTTTGGGGAGGAAGAACTGTGTAGGAAGAACTTCCTTCTGTGTAGGAAGAACTGCTAAGAGGTTAAAATCCTTCCCAGTTTGCCCCAAAGACATTCACAAAGGGGTTACAGGAGGAGAAATGAGAGCCAGCTCTGAGGTGGGGTGAAAGAAGGATCCAAATCAGCTAAAAAGAGCTTGGTTGTCCTTTCCCTGACAGCCAAGGTGGCTCAATAGAAGAAGAGGGTTTATATGAACTTGTTTGAGATGTTGACACCAGGCCTGCTATCTACACTGCTCATAGAGAAAATGTTCTGCACAAACACACTGGATCCCCTTCAGCAGAAGGGAAGAGCAGGAAGGTCCATGTCCACTACACCATGACTCAAAGCTCCATGTGGCTTCTGAAACAAATTTACTATTTTCTAAACAACTTTCAAGCCTTGGGAATACTGAAGTTATCTCCCAGAAAGCAGAAGACAAAAGCTCAGAAGAGTGCAGTATGATTTTAATAGTGGTCAAAACACGTCCCTAATTTCAAATCTACGTTTTTGAGGCAGGGATGAAGTTTTGAGCATTTCTAGACCATCCTGCCACGCTTCTCCCACCCAGCCACCCACGAGGGCAGGCCGGGGATGTGCTGGGCACACCAGGAGTCCCTGCCAAGCTGGGCACGGAGGGGCAAAGCCCACGGGAAGCAGTCGGTGCTACCACAGCAGGATCACGCTCGTAATCCCAACGAGATAATCACAGATGTTGTGACCCACTTAAAAAATGAGTTCATTTTCCACATATCCAATTTCAGTGGCTTTTTAGGACATTACCCCCCTGTAGGTTTACGGGCAAATGAGTGCTCAGCTTATTCTCCATCATTTTCTGCACCAGTAATGCTATGCCATGGGAAGTGTGAAATTAGTCCATAATCTTTAAGCCCCTTGTTTTCTGGATGACAGATACTTGCTTTGCTAACAACCCCAACCTCCTTGCAGAGCTGCATTCCCTGGGAGCCAAAGCAGCACATGGAATTTTATGTTACCTTGCCAGGCATAAATATGGGGGGCAAGACAACAACAGCAAATAACCCCCAACTTATCACACCCCCCAAAAAAATGGTTTTTTAGATCAACCATTCCTATTCAATCCACCTTTGGCATGGCTGCAGCACTTAAGAGAAATTAGGGAACTCCAAAGGGAGGGGAAAACCAAGGAATCAAGTGGCACAAGGAGCACAGAACATGTTTTTTCATCAAGATGTCCTTGCAATTGCACTCTGTGATCCAACCATGCCAAACTCTCAGCGCCCAGAAGATGCCACGGAGGGCAGGAAGCCTTTCCCCACTCCAGAGCTCATTTTCCACCTCTCTGTGTCACTGTCACCAGGTGCCCAATTTAAAGTCAATTCCATGCAATGCTGAGGCTGATGGGGTAGCCTGGATTTCCTAATTCTACCTATGCCTCTGTTTTTTTCAGCAAATACAATCGACATGGAATTTTTTAATAAAAAAAGGAATCCCAAACACTTACTGTAACTATTTTGATTCTGCTTCTAATACAGGTAGATTAAATATGAAAGATTTGCTTGTTTGAGGGATTTTTTTTGTCAGTGCTGGCTACTTCTTCCCCGTGTATGGAAGCAGCACAAACCTATGTGTTAATTCTGAAATGTTCTTTACACGGTATTTGTATTGCCCTTGTAGAAGAGAACATGCAGAAATTCCTTGTAATTACTCAGAAAACCCAGTGATATTTGTTTTAATTGTGCTTCTCCTCTTTGAGCTCCTTCCATGCAATGTATTTTTGTGTGACAGAACCCTCTATAAGAACAACTGAAAAAAAAAAAAGCACTGTTTATTCCTAAATTAGCATTACCTTCTACCAGGGAGAAGATGACCTTTTCTTACATAAATGACACGCTACTTCCAGCCAAAATATCAGTTAATTTCGATTTGGATCATAGTTGAGTAGAAATTTGGCCAACTTCTCTCTAGATACAGACACCACCCTTGCTGATATTGCTGCCCTTGGAAAATCCATCCTTGGGAAGTCCATCCAGCTGTCAATCACTTCCCAGCAAAGCCACTGCCACATGAGAGCAGGCACGAAGTTCTTCCCAGATTTCTTTTAAAAATGCAAATTTAACAATCTTCAGAAGTACATTCTTAGGCTGGACACACTAAAGTATCCTATTTCCAAATTATTCCAGTTCACCAATTACTTGGGTTTAAGCAGTCCCAAACCAAACCCGTTCTGGCACAGCAGAGTTTATACTTTTAAATGTTCCAGTCTTTGCCNGGGGTGAGAGATCTCTCCCAGCCCTGCCTGTGGGTGGTAAGGAGGGCCCAGCCCAGCCCAGCCTTTCCGTGCGAGGCGACGGCTCCGCTCGGGAACGCGAATCCGCAGGGCTGTGGCAGGTTCTGCTTTTTTCCAAAACGCTCTCCCCAGCTGCAGCACATTACTTGTGGCAACTTTTCTTGGATCTTAAATGGGTTTTGAAGCCATGCTGTCAGCTGCCTTCATGTCACCCCGCTATATTATGATTGAATCTCCTGTTCCTTTTATAGAGTTGTTCTCTCCTAATAAAACACCAACTGCCGGTCGGAACGTCGGGATCGCGGCTCGGGGATGTGATAACCTCCTGCTCTGCTCCCTGCTCGGCTGCACCGCGCTCTTGGGATCCTCCAGTGCATCCATCCAGCCCCAGGAACTCGCCCTGTTTATACAAAACCCTGACCCCACCCCCATTTCCAGTTATTTTAAGAGCTCATGCTTTGGAACTGGGCAATATTCCTGAGCACATGAAAGAACACACGGAGTACAAACAGCTATAAATGAATATCTGCAGTTCATTGCGGCAGCCGCCTACAAAGGTGATACCTTCAAGCTGTTTGTCAGAGCAAAGCAGCAAAAAAGCTGTTACTTGTCAACTTTTGGATAAGATACATCGCAAAACAATATTCATTTTCCCTGGCAAAGGCAAAACCGCATTTTATAGGTGTGAACTATTTCCAAACTTCAAAACTGTATCGTAAATGAACTGTGAACGGGTAGAAAAACACTCTGGGTACGGTGGCAAGGAAGCAAATGACTTCAAATGTAGAGAATTAAAATAATCACAGTTTATTTTTAATACGTTTAAAGACTAAAAATATTTTCACCTTCCATCCTACTGCATTTGAACAGAATCCATCAACAAGAGCTTATAAATCTGTTATTCTTAATGGGTTTCATGCCAATGTTGTGTTTAAAGTCATGAGACTAAAAGAAAAACTACATTCCTGGGGCATAATGCTGCACAGTGAAACAGAAATGCTTCGCTGAAATCTAACTTGACAACATTTGTTGTTAGGATTTCCAGGACTTTCATCAGGGATGTTTCTCAAAGAATCCTGTCTCTCAGAAATTGTTTTTGTCGTGGTAACAGACTCAACTATTAATGAGAAAACAGTAAGAAGCTTTAGTGTCCTAATGGATACTAAATGACCTGGAGGATCTGAAACACTTATGTGCAGAAAAAATACATATGTGCAATTGCTCTGGCTCGGGAGATTTGTTAGGTGGGATGCAATGTACTAAAGGAGGTAACTAAATACATGTGGAAAAACAACAGTGTTTTACATAAAAACAATCCCATTAACCTCGCACGTTAAAAAAAAAAACATCATATCCTGCCTAATGTGACTTTCACAAATCAGAAGAAATCAGGTCATAACAGTAGATAAATATGCAGTGCCTCGAAGCCTCTGAATGTCCTCAAGACAGCGAGGCTACGAGCAAACACTGACATTTGACACAGATACAGCTGTTTAAAATATGTCTTCATCGTACTCAGATGGAGATAGAGACAGAATAAAATTCCTCCAGAATAAATCCGAAGGTTAAAAAAAAGTAATCTAAAACCAGATGCTGCAGGACGTGCAAAAATGAAGATGCAAATTTAATTTTGCAGACCTGGAGGGAAATCCCTGCCGGCGTTCACGCTCAGTCCACCTTTACTGAGGAGCCCGCAAAAGTTCCTCAAAATCAACAGCAATAAACATTTTGAAGGAGGAAAACTCTGTAAAGTCTATTCATTTTACTTTCTGAAATGGTGCAAAAATGTTACCTACTCCCCGTGCAGTTATTAGTCTCTGTAATGTAACATAACAGATACTTTCTAAATCCTTTTAGACCTTCTCCCCCTCACTGGAAAGATCATCATTTTTTTTTTTTTTTT
>VYZR01112628.1:296-10780 GCA_013400675.1 Oxylabes madagascariensis
CATGTTTTGGAAAATTTCTCACTTCAGGGAAAAAAAAAGAGTAAAAGATATGGATGAATATTTCTTATCTATTTTGACTTTTCAAAATATTAACTGGACTAACTCCAATACAAATGGACAAGTTCAAATTGTAAAAATTGTTTTGAGGTTGTTGAAGCATATTGTTTTACATCAAAATACACTTTTGACTGGAGAAAAAGATTAGCCTATGAAAATTTCGAAACTTTGACTCTTCATCCCAATTGAGAATAAGGTTCTTCTAAATTTCAATAGTTTTCCCATGGTGAAAAATTGTTTGAGTACTGTTCAAATATGAAAAAGAATAGTGAGATTGACAGATTTTGTAAATAAGTCCTTCAACAGTAGGTAGTAACCTACTGAAATTGGTCATCACTGAATTAGACCCATTGAGACTCATTCCACCATCATCCAGTAGAGAATTACATCATCTCTATCCCCCAAAAAATTGCAAAGAAAAAGGTTATGTCATTTTATATGGAAATCAGTGAAAGCCTAATAGGAAAATAATAATCATTGTGCTGATACTTATATTCTTAATGAGCATCCTAAAATTCTCTAAGTAATCAAAGTTATAAACTCTGTATGGTGCCAAGAGATGAAATAGCTCAATAGAATGTTTGAGCCATTTTGATTAACCAAGTTCAGAAAAGCTTCTTGGAAAACATTGACGTGATAACTTGAGGGCGGTGAATCAGGATGAAGACAGAGTATGTTGATAAACACATACTGAAGAGTGAGTAAATGGATTTATTTTTTAACTTTATAGGGTTATAAAGTTTTGGTATTATTTCAGTAAAGGGCCGGGCATCATTGCAGGCAGCTCAGTGGAAACTGCAGCTCGGTGGAAACTACAGCTCAGTGAGCAGTTTCAGTCAAATGAATAATCAGGTTACATGAATGCAGGGTGTAGAAGGTGATTATGCTTTTAGAATACTGGAGACAATGCAGGTATGCTTTCTCTCCCTCAAAGGAGAACTTGAGTTTGGATTAGAGTTTCAGAGAGGGCTACTGAGAAAGAACAAGTGCACAGTGCAATTTCCCATGAAGAGAGATTGAAACAACTTGATTTGTTACCTCAAAAAAGGGATAAATGAAAGTCTATGTGCTGGAAGTAGTTAACATTTCACACACATTCTCTAGCAACAGAATCAAGATGACAAAATCAGCCACGAGGAGTTTGGAAAGTGCCAAAACTAATAATACTTTAGCAGATGTGTCCCAAAAGAGAGAGAAATAATACTAAGAAAAATAGTTTGTACAGAGTTGCTTCATTGCTTTCTCAGAGGTAAAAGATTTCAGTCTTTAAAAATATGTTTTATTTCAGGTAAATTTCTGTGATTTAGAAACTTCATATGATAATTCCATTACAAGAACTCTTTCTAATGATATTTGTTTTTACACTCATCAAAGACTTATTTATGTTGCATAATTGATAAATGGACCATAACCTGTCATAAAGACATGCACCTCAAGCTTCATATTCTTTCAGGAAATTAGCATTTGGGACTATTTAAAATCAAATGTACCTCTAGATAATACTGGAAATGGAAATACTTGCTTTCAAAACACTAATGTATAAAACAGTTTTCCTAGATGTTTCTTAATCCCTTTCATTTTTTTTTCTCCTCCTGATTGCAGCAGCAACAATTTTAATGGTTACAAAATTTTGAAATATTCTTTCAAAATGTCAGTATTTTATTAGTTATATATTACATATAGAGAGAGTTCTATATAAAGCATAAACATTTTTCATGAATGCAACCATCCTTGAGGCATAAAAATAGTTTTCCAGCATGTTAACCAGGGAAAGTAATCCAGTCCTCATTTGCAGCTTAATCTAGTAAGAGACAGAAACATTAAGCTTCCATCATACTTCTATCATATATATTGTGTCAATTTTGAACTGCCAATGACTATTCCTTACTTCAGATCTTTCAAATGAAAACAACATAATTCCCATTGGGTGGTTCCAATATTTTTTGAAAGAATTTTAAGATGTGTAGTGGTTTCTGATTTTTAGGCCATAGAGAAAACATTTAGAATGAATTTTCTCAAAAATATAAACACCAACAAGATAAGGGGATAACTGAAAAATGTGACTAAACTACATATGATAAGATAATACAATATTTAGATAATATGTAATTACATAATTATATTACATAAACATATATTTATTTATGTCAAAGTCTACCAATATGGTCACTATGTGAATATTAAAATCCTAAATTTAAACGTATCTTACATCCTGCTGTTTTGGTAGATATAATTTTGTTTTGAACAAGACCAACAAATGATATCATGTTTTAAATATCATTTATAAAATTATTGCTTGTGAAAATAAACGACAGGGTGAAGATCTTTTTATCACAATCTGTCATTTGCTTTTTACAACTGTACTACACAGGCGATCATCTTTACAGTTTTGCAGAATGACGGCCTTTTGAAAACTGACAACTTCTTACTAGATTAGCATATAAAATATGTTTTCCTTACAGTTATGTGATTCCCACTCCCACAATATCTCAATTATATACTTATGGGTAATAAATTATCTACAGACTAGATAATGGCTTGTGTGACTATTTGCTGATTGTACTCTGAATACTCAATGATAATTGAGTCAAGCTGCATTCCATATTCTCTACTGTTGCATCTAACTACTTATTAAGGACTGAGTTGAAATTAATTCTATTTCAGGCACAGTCTCTTGGTAGAATACATCTTAAAAGGGAAAAGCCAGTAGTACATGCAAAGTATAATTTTCTCCTACATATGGTCATCTTCTTTTGACATAAATTTGCCAACAATCAAATTAGATTTCTGCGTCTAATTCCACAGATCTTTTCAACATACTGAATCTGTAAGTTTTAATTTTAAAAGTAGTTATTCAAAAGATTTTCATGGCTGCTGAGCATTCAATACTGCTTTGTTTCAGCTGAGTATTAGAAGTAAGAGATTAAACTCCATTCTTATTTGGCCTGAAATGTTATTTTTTAATGTAAAATACATAGACTCCTAAAAGAACTAATTCCAATTGCAGTAATAGATGTCATAATTAATAATAAGCAGATAATTTATTTCTTACCCTAATTAAAGACGATCTTAACCTGCTTTCTCAAACAAGCATAACTCTAGAAAGTCACTGTATCTTTTTCATGTAATGTAAAACCAGTAAAGCGATAGTAGGTAAGACTAAAATAAAATATTGGGTACTAAAATAAAAAATTCGGTAGAACAACTTGACATCAGCTTCTGAATCCTAGAGTTCTCCTTAAAATATAGCCATTTGTGTTTAAAATAAATATCACAATAAATAAAGTAATTAAATATTTACAATACAGGAGAATACGTAACAATAAAAACGTGAATTACTTGCTTTTTGTCCATGAATAAGTCACAGTATCTGTTCAATTACTTTGCTATAACCTTCACATGAAAAACCCTAAGGAAAGACTGTGGATTAGCATGTATATTTCCAGTTTCTACTTAGACTGGTAAATTAGGAGTGCACTATCCCAAGAATCCTTCCTTAGTCAGGGAGTTTCAGAAGTATGGCTTGTCTGAATGAGTAACTGAGCTGGAATCTGTATCCAAAGGAACTTATTCACTTTATTACATGTGAGGAGGATGCCTGCTGTCTGTATCACATATAAGAAAAGGTGACAAGGGAAAGGGAAAGACAGCCACCTTGACTATATGCCAAAATGATCATATTCCTAGAGACCAAATTGTCTTTGTTTTAATACCACAGCTATTAGTAACTATCCTTTCTGAGTCCATGAGTGGATACCAGCTTGCTTTTTCAGAGAATGACAGTTCTCTCTCTTCTATATTTCTTTGTCTTAGGTTGTTCCCTTGAATGATGCTAAGCTTCCTGTAACATTTTGCTGGGAATCTATTATGATCCCACTCTTTTCATCTTTTACTCTTCCACCATCATTATTTCTTCATTCCCTGCTGTAGTAATAAAATACTCCATTCCCATTTTGAAGTAAACTCAAGCCTCTTTCATGATCCTTCTTCATTCTTAGTGACGTCTCCTTCTTCCACCAAATGCCATTACCATTTCTTGGGCTTTGAATATCACAGGTTTGCTCCTGTCTCTTCCACTTCTCCAAATTAAAGCAAAGTGAAAGTTTTCATTAAAGTAAGTTATCTCAAAATATTGTTAGAAATGTAGAGACCTATAGCTCATACTTTTCTGTATGTCCCCAAAAATCGGTTAGTAACACATGATCTATGAATATTTGGATACCTAAGTTTCATGACAGTGCAACCTAGATATTGAAAGTAGCACTGCCATGATCTGTGAGAAAGCACACATAAATAAAAATAGCAAAGGAAGGAATAATACATCTCTGTAATTCAACAGAGCAGGGCGGATGGAGCTCTGTGGCGGAGGGGTAAAAAGCATGTAATTTGAACACATAGTGTCTGTATCACAGACTAGATTTTTCATGGACAACCATAGAGTTCACTCACATTATGTCACTAAGTTAGTATTTTGAAACAAGCCTAGAAAATTCAAAAAGTGATATGGATTTCAGATTGAAAAGTAACACCAATAATGTGTATCAAACTAGATAGTATTTCTGTGACTTTCTGGTAAGCTTGAAAGACATATTCTGCTTGAAAGAAACAGAAAAAAAAAAGCAAAATTTAATACCACAGAAGATTTTAAATTGTTTCCTGTTATAAGTAACACCAATGAAGCAGTACTTTCAGCATCAATGCATATGACTGCCTGGGGAATAAAGAGCAGAAGAAACCATTTCAATAATATTTTTTCAAAACTGTATAATATGTGATAAGCATAAATGTGATCCGGAGCATATTCTGCTATTACTAAGTCAGCAGTATGCCAGTTTCAATTATCTCTGTTATGGTCATGTATGAAAACTTTAATCAGGGATAAATTTCTAATTCCCTAAAGCACTGTAAACCTATCCATACTTAAAAATTAGCTGTTTGACCAATAAGGTACCAGTAGGCAAAACTCCTGGCAAGGTTCAAGTAAATTGATATGTGATATTTTTATCACAATTAAATTTAGTTTTGTTCAATACTGTGCAAACACACACAAATCATGTTTATTTTTTTACATAAAGAAACTCAGATTTCAGGCACTATTTGATGCAAAATACCTGAGCTAATTAATCTGTACTGATATATCCAATATCTTTAAATAGCTCAATATGTCTGTCTGTATATGCCTGTCGAAAATAATAATATAATTGAAGAGACATGGATGATGTCCTGTGATACAGGCAAATCTACAAAGACACTAAAAGAGCAATGAATGAACACCTGAGTAACAAAGACAGACTGGACAGTGAAAATTAAATAAGAAAATATATATCAAAAAAATATATATATACAAAAATTATACATCAGACAGAATAGTGGTTATGTTTAACCTGAAGTGTCAAAGTACCGGAGGAGAAAGACTGGAAAACAAGTCAGGTAAAGAAAAACTACAGTATATAGATAGAGTAGAAGAAGTAAAACAGCTTCAAGAAAAATGACCACCAGGTAACATTGTGGGCAGCAGCGGGGCCTGGCTTAGGCCCCACTGTCCCCTGGGTGGCCTGGGCCCGGCCGGGTCTCTGGGAGCTGCTGCCCACGGGGGAGCGGCCCGGTCGGCTGAGCCCCTTTTCTCCCTGGCTGAGCCCCTTTTCTCCCTGGCTGAGCCCCTTTCCTCCCTGGCTGAGCCCCTTTTCTCCCTGGCTGCCGGCGGGGTGAGGGGAGGCTGCAGCTCGGCAGGGCTGGCCGTGTGCTGGGGGCCATGGTGGAGGGGCCAGGCCATGGCCAGGCCCGGTAGCAGCTGGCAGCGAGGAAGGGGAACCTGCAGGCTCTGATGGCAGCTCCGAGCTGGGCTACCTTGGGTGAGACTGAGGGGTGGAAGCAAGAGACATTCACCAGCCAGGCCACTCTGAATTTTCCCAGCCTGAGTTCTCTTTCCCCATGCCCTCGGGCCTTTTGAAAATCCTTTCGGCTGCTGCCCAGCAGAGATCACATGGCCATCTGCAGGCCCAGGGAAGAAATGTTAACTCTTTCCTGACACAGATTGAGACTTTTAAAACTCTAACCCTTCTCAGAGAGAGAGAAAAGGCTAAATGAGAGATATATAAGGAAAGGGACAATATGGAGATATCAAAGTCCGTAAAGGAAGAGTGACTTCTTAAGTGGAAGAGATGACAAGCTGCCTTGGTCTTAGGCTGAAAAAACCTCATATGAGTTGTGGTAACAGACTGTAATNTTTGGTGTTAATAAATCTATTTGTTTATCTTTAAGGTTGAGCCTGCTTTGCTTCTCCTAATCCTACCTCACAGGGGTAAAAGATCACTACACTAAATTTAGCAAACAGAATACAGTGAATGTGAAACCACTACAATGAGGTAAGATGGGAAAAATCTAATGAGAAACTGAAAAGCTGCATCATCAGTTCAGAAATGCTATTAAAGCTTCCGGTGGTAGAAGGAGACCTTTAATATAATTTGACTTTGTGTCATATTCATTTTCTGTATGACAAATACTCAAACTCAACTGTAAGCAGTATAGAAGAATAAGCCAATGACAAAAGCCATGTAGAAAAATATGAACACTAATTTTGAGGAGATTTTTGTATGAAAGTAAGGGAATTTTAGTAAATATATGCAAATAATATAATTTTCTGACTTTAAAGATTTAATTAAGAAATTAATCAGGGTTACCTTACAATTATGTCACAAAATACAATATGCTGTATCAGATTTCATTTTCATTTTTAATCTGAACCAGTTTTGGAAAATTCCTGAAGTTCATAATTTGCAATGAAATTACCTTTTAAAGTTTTCTAAAAAAGGTGAAATGTGGGAGTTGCAATTTTTATTGTTCAGTAAATAGCAGTACATAATGTACAATGAGTCTGAACTTCTAAATGATCATATGTGTTGTAGGCTTTGAAAAACTTAAATGAAAAAGCCCTCTGAAAGCCACAAAAACCATTCTCATATTTTGAATTTGAAAAATAAAAATAAATTTTCAAATTTTCCTGTGAAAAATAAAAACATGTTTTGATTTGGAAATCTTGAAAGGTTAAGTCTGTATAATTTCATTTTGTTGTTTTCAATAATTATATCATATTATGTATCATTAAGATTAACTTGTAAAAATGCTAGTCAAAAAATATGAAGATAATTATAACTGATCAAAACAGCAATTATTCTGATTTTTAAGTGAAAACATATAGTTTAACTGTATTTAGAATATTTATTTTTAAATACGCTAGGTTATGTGAATAAAAGCTAATCACAGGGAACACATCTCCTGCCAGGATTGTGGGAAAAGCACAGGCAGATGAGCACTGATGACCCGATGAGTAAAATGATGTTGTAGAACCAACTTCTCCAAAGACCATCAGAGAAGGCTCACTAGCCACTGACCCCAGTGGAAACCCCGCCAGGATTAGTCAGCTAAACTCTCTTCTCGTCTATCTCTTCATAAGGATACCCGTGCTATCAGGGGTGATTGCCTGAGTGGATATAGAACTTACTATTGATGCAGGAGGAAGAGTATTTTGGGTCACTAAAGCTTCTGATATAGCTTAAAGAGGCTATGGGAATAAGTAAGACTTATTATGGGATGTTGTACTGGGGCTGGCTGGACTGTATTTAGCTTCCTCCATAGTGGCCTATACAGTGCAGTGGCTTGCATTTGTGACAAATAAAATACAGTAGTTTTGACTACTGCTGAACAGTGCTCTCAGAGCATAAAGGTTTTCTCTTTTATTCATCCACCAGTAGCCTTCATTACTGAGCAGCCAGAGAAACTGGATCAAGTTCTTGCTGTTCAAGTTTATGTGAGTGCCATGTCTGGTGGCACGGGTGCCCTGCAAGGCACTGTTTTCTCTCTGCGTTGATCTGTGTGGCACACTGAGTTAGCAGTGTGGGTGTGCTAGCAGGAATGCTTGACACTGGCTGGACGTGGGGCCATGGAGCCACATCAGCCTCATGTCTAGGGTCTAGGAGGCTGGGACCTGAGAGGCTCACTTAAGCCCTGTAGTACGCCAGACATAGACTCTAATGACCTAAGGTCCATGCTCTAAATTGACACACCCATACAAGGGGACACTACTGAATTTCTGAAAATCTGGCAGCGCAACTGTTTACCTTGATGTCCTCAGTGCTCTTGGGTATTCTAGAAATGGAACACCATCCTTTTACAGTCTTTTCTCATGAACCTGATTTAATTTCCTTATTTAGGTACCTCTGACAGATAATACAGTCTCCTCTCTGACCTGTACAGCAAGTTCCTCTCAGCTTCAGCTGATGTGGCAACTAAAGGTTTCCTCTCTGCCAGGAAAAAATCCTTTGTTCCTTCCTTGAATTAACCTCTGTTTTTAGAGATCTTCAGCAGCACTTTATGTGTTTCTTCTTTGCCCTAAATATTTTCCCTTTCTTGTCTTCTAAGTCTCTAAAGAGAAGTATTTTATTTCAGGTTGAAGGTTTACACATTTATTCGTGAATATTCATCATCCTATCTGACAATCATTAGAGATGGCAGTCTCATCACTGTTAACTGACTTACTGTCACTGCTAAAAGTCCAGTGCAGGAATCAAGGACAGTACCATGACAAAAACTTGAATGGGACTCTTAATCACAACATTTAAAATAAATGGGGAATTTGTCAACCTATAGAATAGGGTTCTGAATTTTATTGTAACCTGCACTTACTCATATCATGCTGATAACTTGAAAGATTTACAAACAAAAAGTACATTCTAAAAAATATATGTATAATACAAGAAATCTGTGACTTTTTAGAGAGATTAATTAAATTCTTATGTCAGGAATCATGATATTACCATTTTAAACAAGACTGTAACTTCAGTCTGAAATTTGTATATGCTCAGTTAAGTTAATGATTTGCTATCCTAATTTTGCTTTAAGAAAGAAAGACAGAAAAGTATATATTTAGAAGGCAGTAATAAATACAACTAAGAGTTGGAATTGTAATTTATGGTAAATTATGCAAAAGGTTTCCTTCTCAAAAGGGAAACTACTGAAATAAATTCAAACATTTTTAATCTTTCTAAATGCTGTCCAGACTATATATCAAATATTCCATGTTTAGAAGGATTGCTTCTCTGTGCTTGAAGATTTTATATTTTTTTTTCCTGAACTGCAAATTAAGATGAAAAAATTTCCTTTTTTCTTTATTTTGTTTCAATTTTTTCTGTTTTATTGAAGCCCAGAGTTGTTCAATTAACAACTGAGTTTAGTAGTTAACATCAGTAAAATAAATTCAGAAGAATGACACAGGGTATTAGGAACTGATCTGAACAGATTTAAAAGGTCCTATTGCAGTCTGTGGGTGCATTACTTTTTTAAAGGTGAGAATCGACTGCGGTGTACAGTAAGAGAACCTCATGAGGTCATGCTATTTCTATGCTGAATCTGATTCTCATTTGAAGCAATTTTTTGATGGATTTTTTATGACAGGAACAAACAAAGCCAGCTTGTCCAGTAGTGGAGTTGGAAGATACACATATTTCTATTCATGGTTTGTGACAGCTGATTGGCAAAGGTTGCTTTTCTATGCAACGCCAAAGACCTATTGAAAAACTGACAGGAAAGTTATACACTCTGTTCAAAAATGACATTGAAGTGCTTTTGTCATATCTTTTTATTCTATATATCCAGAAAATTTTTGAGTTATTTATAAAAGACATAGTTTAGGCTATTGATAGAGGTCATCAAGTAGGATTTAGGATGTATGGTCATAGGTTATATCTTTCATAGATTTTTCTTTTCCTTCTGTTCAGAAATTGTGTGCAAAATAACATTCTTCTAGTGAAACTAAACAAAATAACTATATATTGACTTCACTCTGTTGAGTCAGAATGAATATAGAGGAGAAATGAGGAAATTACNCTGCTTCTCTGCAACCAGATGGGCTTGAACTCATTCAGGTATCTATCAGCAGGCACCTATCTGCCTTTGCCGATCTGTAGCACCACTGTGGCCACAGTGCAGCAAAAAAAATCCCCACTAGATGGTAGTGGCACCACTAATTGCTGGTCCTTCGTCTTAAAACTGTATTTTTCAATTGCATTGATGCTTGTACCTTCAAGATCATAATTAAACCGTGCTATTTTTCAACCCAATTATAAGCCTACAAAAGATACTGATAAATTTAACGAATACTGAAATTTCCATCCTGTTGGTAACCACTTTACTAGCACTCATTGTTGGGCTAAATGGAATCAAAAATAAATGTGGAAAAGGAACTGCAAGATTCAGAAATGAATGAATATAAGAAAAAAAAAAAAAAAGCCAAATCTTTTCTTTGAGTCAATTCAAAATTAAACTACAATTTTCTACAACACCTTGAGAATCATCATTTAGGGAATGGGTCTTCTTTTCACAAAAGTCTTCAGTCCTTTACTGAATTATACTTTTCAAGACTCACTATGCTT
>VYZR01112630.1:1627-23345 GCA_013400675.1 Oxylabes madagascariensis
AAAAAAAAAAAAAAAAAAAAAAAAAAAAAAAAAAAAAAAAGACGTGTCTTCTTTTTCTCATATCCTGGATATTTACCCAGAGGCATGAACAATAATTCAATGTAAACCTAAATGTTTTGCCCTGGTTGTTTTTGGGTTTGCAGTGCATTCCCCCAGTTCTTTGATGGAGATTCCACCTGAGAAGCGGGAGAGAAAGCCAAATTAGTTATTTTCTCCCCCACCCCCCAAAAAAGCTGTTGAAACAAACGTTTCACATGGGAGGGGGAAACAATGAAGGAATAAGTGACATTTTATTTTACAGCATTCCAGAACTGTCTGCACTGTTGGCCTGGCCTTTGGATGTCGTGGTAGCCAGTGGCAGAACTCTGTGCCAACCTGTCGTTTGCCCTACATTGAAGCAAAAAATTCATTAAGGGGCTCTGGGAATTCTAATTTCCTTAGTTTTCTGAAACAGTTAAATAAGAATAATTTGCCGTTTTGGAAGGAACCTCCTTGGGGATTGGGTAGTGATAGTCCTCCAAATATGATGTTACGGGAAAGTGTTGCATTCCCAGCTGAACAGAAGGAACACAAATCTGTAATTAGCCTTTATATCACAAAATGTATGAAAATGTTATACACTGTAAAATATCTGCCATCTCATTAAAAGTAAATGCGGTTTGGCAAACTCTGGATCTGTAGAACAAGATTATTTCCAAAGTGTTATGCTGTTAAGAATTTTTAAAGGGATCTTTGATTTCAAGGGCTATTGTAAGTATAGCTGTGTGTAATCCATAAATTGTTATTGCATAGGATTTATGTAAGTATTTAATCATTTAGCCTGAAGTTGCATTTAAAATTAAGAATGTGAAGATCCCACAGCTTTTGAAAAAGTTGATTTTCATCTGTTTAGTTGATGTCACAAAGTACTTTGGACCCAAAGTAATGCTATCAAAAATAAGGAATTCCTGAGGGAGGAGTTCTTTCCATGCAGAAATTGCTGCTGCTGGCCAAGCTGAGCCTCCCCTGGCCCAGCCCGAGGCCGTTCCCTCTCCTGCTGTCCCTGTTCCCTGGAGCAGAGCCCGACCCCCCGGCTGTCCCCTCCTGGCAGGGAGTTGTGCAGAGCCACCAGGGCCCCCCTGAGCCTCCTTTTCTCCAGGCTGAGCCCCTTTCCCAGCTCCCTCAGCCCCTCCTGGGGCTCCGTTCCCTTCCCCAGCCCCGTTCCCTGCCCTGGACACCCCCAGCCCCTCCNACATCTGTTTTAACCAATGTGATTGAAGAGGTTTGCCTTTGTTTCACCAATCAAATTAGTTTATGTAAAATAGTATAAAAGAGAGACACATCTTGAGAATAAAGCCATTTTTCTAGCCTTCTGATCTCGAGAGTCTGTATAATTTTTGGTGTAAAACAGCGATACCCTAGAACAACTGCTGTGGAAGTGTAAAGTCTGAGAATTATACCAGGGAATATCACCTTGGTGGAATCAAACAGAAGCCGTAAAAAACCCTTTAAGTTCCACGATTTGTCTTACAGGAGTTTGTATGTGTATGTATAAAAGTGTAAACGCTGAGATATTTTTTGGTTTCAGAGTCCTGATGAGTTCTGCATTTCACCAAGAGGAATGAATTCCCAAGTGTACAATGTCCTGCTCCATTTCTAGGGGAAATATTGAGGTGGCAGATGTCACTCTGTTCCTCAAATCTTCACAGTCACTAGCCTGTTTTTTTTTCATCCAAACTCCTACGTTGCTACATATTCAGGGTTGTTAAGATGTGAGGTTGTCTTTTGAAAGGAATTTTATGTATATAAGTATATACACATTTAGCAAAAACTAGATAAATTATTATGTAAATCAGAATATCTCAAGGGGGAGATGAAAGCAGTTGGAGACTGCTACATGTCACTCCAGAAAAACTTTTTGTTCAAAGATATACTTGTATTATTAGTCCAAAATTAACTCAGAAGTGAGTATTACTTTGAGGAAAGGCTACATGGACTTTGAAATGATGCAGCAGAGCATCAAAACAGTCACAGTAATGACTTGTGATGTTGTGGGTGTTAACAGAGCTATCTCCTCTTAAGCAGATCTTTCAAATAATGGTTTTCTTGGTTTTCTTTTTTTTTTACAATTACAGAATAGACTTATAACTGAAAAGTAGTTCAAGAGAAACGAAATGAGACTCAGTCCATCTCTGCAGTGACCAAAAGATTTAGCATTCTGCAGCATTCATTTTACCTGCTGGAAAAAAAAAAAAAAAAAAAAAAAAAAAAAAGAAGTAAGGAAAAACTGTAGAATGATTGAAATTGAATTTGCAGGCTATTAACAACTTTAAAAAGGGAATTATGACACAAAGTTCATTTCCTATTGCTTCTCATTTTCAAATGAGGTACTGTAATTTCTGTCAAGGTGGGAGGAGTTTTTAGGAAACACTTTGGAATGAGCGAGCTCCAGTTTGGCTGGGGCTGTACACGAATGTGTCTTGGTTCTATCCCTGTTTCTGCTGCTGTAAAAGCAGCAGTTACCCTGTGCTGCCACCTTGACTTTTTGACAGGGAACTGGAAATACTCCACTGAGCCATGACTGGGTTGATTCCAAAGTCATTGGACTTGCAGGAGTGTTCTCCTCTCTGCCATCCCCGTTGTCTGTTGGGTTGGGCTCATTTGTTGGCAGGCTGCTGCGGAGCCAGGGAACCTCAGCCATGGATCAACGTGCTAAACAATGAGCAATCAGCAACAAATGGATGGGCTGTGCCCGGACAGCTTCCAGTCCGAGCCTGCAAATGCGTAACTTAGCTGGTGTTAAATGTGTCCTGCAGGAAACCCTGGGTGGCAGAGGCGGGCAGATTGATGACAGGAATTCCTGCTGTACATTAGCCATGCACAGGAGCCCCATCTGTCTCCAGGAGCCCCGTGAAGCACACAAATGGCTGCAGGCTGGCACAAAGTCTGGCATCCCTGCCCTTCCTTTATCCTCTTTTAAAGGCTCCAGCCCAACTGGAACTTCTGACCTGGCATAGTTGTCGTGTTCTTGTGCTGCTCCTCTTGAAAGGCGTTCTGTAACGAAGTCGCTCACAGAGCAATGGGTTTTGATGTAGTGAATCAGAGAATCGCAGAAAAAGACAAAATCATCCCTGTTAGTTCAAAGAGTGTGCCAAAAGAACAGCTTCAGCTCCAGGTACACAGAAGCCTTGCTGCCTCACAGCCACTTTGACTTTCATTAGTTTATTGATTGCTTCCAACTGTTGCAGAAACAGTTGAGGCTCAGGCATTGTGAAATGACTCTTTGATTGCTAACAATTTAGGAATTCTGGTGGCTAGCAAAATGAGCAGCCCTCAAAGGAGAGTTTTTGCTGCATTATTCAGGGAGGAGGGGGCTCTAAGGTGGGTATGTGCAGACTTTGGCCACGCACACATTGAGCAGGGAGCCAGCTGTGCCCCTGCTGTGTGACACTGCTGTTGCTGCAGCCACTGTCTGCCTGGGTGGAGAGCTCCTGAAAGGAGAAACCTGGCACTGGGGGAGAACCTGACTCCCACAGGCTTCATTAACACCTGGAATATGTTCAGGGAATGTAGTGAACCAACTCCTCTTCCATTCAGAAGGTGGAGGTACGCTTAGATATTCTGCAGCTGAGAGTTTAGCTACTGTCCCACTGCTTATGTTGAGCGTTATTGTCCTTCTCCAGGAGAGGGGTTAGGTGTGCACTCAGCACCTGCTTGGAGCCCAAGTGACGGCCAGGCTGAATTTGTGTACTGTTGGCAGGCTCCAGCAGCAGTGCAAAGGCAGAATTTAGGGATTTATGCCTTTGTCTATCAATAAAAGCATTTTATTCTTTACCAGCAGAAGCTTGAAATCATTTCTATGGCACAGAGCAGTGTTATGTAGATTCCCCTGGAGCTGGAGCTGTGGAGGAGCTGAGGCACCAGAGCCAGTTTATCTGCACTAAAGTGCTTTGCCCAAGGGAAACAGGACAAGCAAGAAGCCAAGCTCAGGTGTCTTCTAAAAGCAGGGCATTATACTGTGTCAGGGAATTCTAGGGAGCCCCCTTACTGTCAGGATTAGCAAGGGAAATTGCAAATGATGGAGGGATATAAAAATTGAAGTTTGCAACTTAGGTGCCCAAATCCTGTCTGCTCGGTGTAGTCTGTGGCTGGGAATCTGAGCCTCTCTGAGTGGCAGCTTCAGAGCTGCTGTTACAGACCTGTAATTGGTTTTCCTTCCCTTACAATGCCTGCAGACTTTCCTTGGACATGGGTAGGTTTCCTGCAGGTCAGAGGCATATTTTAAAACCAGTAAAATGGAAAATATTTTTTTTTCTTTTTTTCCTGTGGCCTGCTTAGATTATTTTTTTTCCTCTATCTAAGGCCATTCTATGCACTAAAATTTTGCTAAAGGTGGTTTCCTCTCCTACTTGCAAATTTCAGGCTAGACATTGGTTGGGAAGAAAGTCTTAGAGAGAATATCACCAGTGAGTAAAAGAGATTGTCCATCTCTGTGCCAGGATTCATTTTAGGAGCTTATGAAATACCTGGGACAATAATCCCAGTCTGATCTGGGACAGTTTCTACATACTGTTGTAGTAAAAATACTTATTAACTGATTTCTTCCAGAGCACCCTCTTCCCATTCCCTTCTGTATCCAAGTGCAGGAGCTCGTGCTGCAGGTCAGGGATGTTTCTTTCCCACATTAACTTGGGGCCAGCCTGAGAGCTCCACAGAGCCTCGCCATAAATACTTTAAACTTTGCTGCCTCGCTCAGGGTTGTGAGTGAGACTAAAGCGAGCCTCCAACAGCCAGCACAACCCTTTTTATGTGATTCTGACTTCTCCACAGAATGCAAACATGCTTCCTAATTAGGGCTAAGACTGTGGATAGGCCATTATTCTACGTGTTTCCAGGAGGCTGTTCTGCTAGAGAATAATAAAGGGGCACTGGAAAACAGGTATCAACAAATGAATATAGAATGGTATATTAAGTAGCCCACAGCAAATGCTAAGTAAATATAATAAATCCTAGGTTGTGGTGAAAGCTGCAGCTTTTGGTGTTGGTGGCAAAGCACTAATGAGAGGAGTTTGGGAGCTGCTAGGCTGGCAAATGCTGGAAGGGCCGAGCTGGTCAGCCTGTCACAGAGCCAGCAGCGTGCAGACCCGTGCTGTGATCCCAGGCCAGCCTTCTCCGATCCTCCCTGGCTCCGCTGTAAATCCTTGGAAGCTGGGATTGTCTCCCAGGCTGCCCAAGCTCGTTCTGTGCTGGGTCAGCCCTGTCTGCAGTGCTTGGGCTGATTTCCTGCTGCTCGTGGCTACCTGTGCCAGTGTGAAAGCTCTGTCCATCCTGCACACAGGAGAGCTGGCCTGTACACGGACATTTCACACAGAATTTTTATTTCCATGTGCCATTTACACGGCAGAAGTGTGTTTGAGGGGACCACGACACCGTCACTGCTGGGTGGGAGGGCGCTTTGCTCTCCTCTGCTGAGCTGGGGGCTCAGTCCTTCAGGGCAACGCTCTGTGTGCCAGGCTGGGGCTCTGCACTCACCGGGATGCACCAAAGGAGTCCAAAAGATCTGAACGGACGCGTTCTGGCAGTCTCACTCTGTGAAGCCTGAATCTCTACCTATGTCTTTTTTTTTTTTTTTTAAGTTTCTAAATAATTAAACATTGTAGGAGAAAAAACAAAACAAAACAAAACAACAACAACAACAACAACAAAAAACCAAACCAAACCAAACCAAAACAAAACAAAAAACCCAAACAAACAAACAAACAAAAACCAAAAACCCAAACAAACAAAAACACAAACAAACAAACAAACAAAAAACCAAAAACAAAAACAACACAACCAAAACCAAAATAACACACAAAAAACCCCCCCAAAAACCAAACCAAACAAACAAACAAAAAAACCCCGTGTGTAAAAACACCTAAAGAAAATCAAGACAATAACATTTAGCTCATTACAACTCACCCTTTTCTCTGTCTGGGCATAAAGAACAGGAGAAGGGAACCAGGGATTTCAGCTTGCTTAGTGCAAAGCATGAATGCTCACCTGATCTTTTTCTGTGCTGCTGGAAACTTTTTGAAGATGATCCCTTGCTGCTCCCCATGTACAGAGACAGATCCTCTTTGGGAGCCTCAGCCTTGGCAGGAGTTTCTCAGGCTGCCCAAGGTCTGGGAGCCTCAATCTGCGGCAGCTGCACTGGTGCTGCTGTCCCTGGGAGCCAAAAGGCTGCTGTGTGCTCAGGGAAATGTGCAGTGTGTGTGACACACAGCACTGCTGCAGCACACACCAGAAATGGCCCCGTCCTCTCCCTTTGGAAGGAGTCTCTGGCAAGCAAAAACGCAAGGCTTTTACTATTTTCCCCTCTCATTTTGGGATCTTGTCATCAAGGTCAAGATCTTTCTGCAGTATCAGAGATTTGTTTGGGTTTAGTGGGGATGAAATGTGTACAGATACTCAGAGCAATTTACAGTCATGTTTCATCACTGAAGCACTTCCTCCCCTTAGGTCTTTTAATAGAGTTTGACCCATTTATACAGCAGCAACAAAAACTTTTATGGAGCTCTGAAAAGATTTTTAAAAATTATTTTAGCCATCTTTATTATTCTTTTAGAAGAGCTGTGGTTTTTTAGGGGGACATCCTTCTTGATAATCCCTCAGAAGATGTAACAATTATCTTGGAAAAGCAGAAGAATAACACAGTGGTGAGGTTTTGGTGTGTAAATTTGATGTCACCCACTTAGAGGCAAATCAAGGTAAACAAAGATAAATTATTCAGGCCAAAGCTGTCCTTTCTGTCTCTGGCATGAGTGAAAGAACACAGGCTCAGCTCCTACTCTGGGACCAGACAGACTTGTATTGTCACTGTTGTTAATTCTGGTGGAGCTTTGTTAGTCCCTGGGCTGCAGTGAAAGCCAAGTGAGATTGCAACTAAGCTGGCATTACTAAGTGAGAGGAAAACCAACCTAGAGTGGAAAAAAAGAGGAATAATAAAGTAAAATTACATAAAAGAGAGTGTGACAGGGGTTAATAGCTCATATTTCAAATTTGAGGAATAACCACATCTGGCAATATCAGGTGAATTCAAGATACTTTGATGGGAAACAAGACTGCAGTGTCAGGACTTTGTGCTGCAATGCTTGCCCGAGTTCACTGTTTTTGCTTCTTGTGGTGCTTTACAGATAAGCAGTCTCCCAAAAGCTTGACTTTTCCAATATTTAGCCAATTGAAGTTTTTTTGGTGCTTTTATTTTGAGCTTCTCTCCCAGTTTCAAAAACATTTCTGCCCCTTTGCTTTGCACCACCTGATTTTACAAAGTGCCTTTCATTCCTCCTACCCTTCCAGCCATACAAGTGAATTTGGCTCAGTCTGAATGTGTTTAATTTGCATTAACTCTCACACCAATTTGTGTGACAGGCCAAATGAGATAATAGGACTGTTTGGAAGCGTTGGCATCTGATTGGCAGCTCTGGATGCCGGGCTGCAGCCTCCCCACCTGTGCTCTGGGAGGCTGGGTAGGACCTGCAGTAGTCCCTGGTGCTTTCTGGAACACAGAGCAGGATGCAATTTGGAGTTATCCAACGGCAGGAAACATGCAGGGAGCTTATAGTGTGAAAAGCGAGGTTCACTCTCCTGGTAAAATTTTAAAAGTTTAATAAAGGACAATAGGAGACAAAGACAATAAAGCAAAGGATTAATGGCCGGGTGCTTGGCATTCAGCCAAGAGCACACCTGCTATTTTGGAGACACCCTTTATATACCTTTTCTATTGCATCAGTCTATTGCATGTTCATAAACAATTATGCATTTTTGAACTTTCCCCCAAACTAGTTTACATGTTCCAAGAACTGNACTCAAACCATTCTGTGGTTCTGTTGGGTGTGAAAATTTTGAACTGATGTGGCATTGGAAAGGAGATTGACTTTATAATGCATGAATTTATAATTCAAAAATTTCATTTAGTTCAGATTCCTTCACCAGCAGAAGAAATAGATGTACCTAAAATATTTTACCCCCAACTGGAAGTAGAAATCCAGTTTATAGGATGGCACTTTGTTTACTGATAACTTTGAGGTGTATGAATGAAAAGCCATGGTTTCTTTCCCTCTAGGGGAGAAATTTCACTGCCATCTTATCCCTTTATTAAAGTAAATTCTGCTGGTCTCAGCTCACTTCCTAGTGACTCTATTCCATATTAGATATTACTGTAGAAAAAAAAAAAAAGGACAAATTGACAGCATCTGATAGTGAGAGTCCTTGGAATTGAATTAGCTCCCCTGTCAGGATTGAGGTCGTTGCTGGGACAATGTAACAAAATAATTTTGTTCAGTGGCCTTTCACAGCAGCTGCATCCGAGAGCCAAAACGTCCCTGTGCTTTGTTTTAGTGATGTCAGGGAATGTCAGAGCAGACATGCACAAAACAGTGGAGCGAGAAAAGTTATCCATAATGAGAATTAACTACACCAAGGTTTATTTTCAGAGTGGGGGCAGTCTGACCTGATCTGGAGGAAGATGGGATTTGTGTCTGGCAATTCTGTAATTGGAAATGACATCAGAATTACTTGGATTTATTCTTCGCTTGCATAAATTATCCTGGGGCTTTATTTCTCTCACCCTGCCTTCCGTTTTCCATTGGGTTAGACTCAGAATTAAATATAAAATACTCTTAGTGTAACATACCTTACAAGACAGGGCAGAAACCTTCTGTGCCTTAAGAATTAGATACTGAAGGGAGCAAGCCGTGAAATGTGTTAACCAGCCAGCTCTGACTCTCACACAAGGTCCATTCCATGTTCACCTTTCATCTTGGGGTGTTTTGTTGTTGTTTTTTTTAAACCTACTCACATTTGTTAACGCCAAAAGAATCTATGATTTTGTACAGGACTTTACAAGCTGTCTTACCTAAACAGCTCCCAGTGATTTGTAGCTGAAGAGGGTTTTTATCTTTCAGCAGTCTTGATCTAATGCATTCTGCTCTCATGTACTTATCAATATTCCAAAGAATATGATTCGGAATTTTAAAATAATAACTGTTACATTTCTTTTTATTCTGCTTTCTCCTTGATTTCACTTGCAAAAGAAAAACACCAAACAAAAAAAACCTAAACACGGGACTAACCTGCTGTTCTTAGGTGTTATAGGCATATTCTGTATAGTGATTTAACTGTTCTTTCCCTAGTTAATATTTTACTACTCATATGTAGAACTTTTACCATCTATTTGATATACATGGAATAAAACTTTCGTTCCACATTATCCACAAGGATGCAACATGTTCTTGCATACTATCCAGACATGAAGCAGAGCTGGCTAAAAGCAAAGAATGAAAATGGCAAGTAATGTGCTGAAATTTCAAAATGAGTGGGTTTTTTTGAGTCTGGTAAGAAACAATTACTAGGGTGAAATTTGTAAACAAAAATTGAGTATTTTTCTGGTCTGTGCTGTGCTATCAAAATGAAAATGTCAAAAGGAGAGATTTGTGAAATATTTACCTCACAAAGAAAATGCTCTTCTGGGAGATGCTTAATTAAAAAAAAAATCTTCCTGGCGGTGAAACAGAAGCCAGACAATACCAATCTGGCACTGTAGTCACTGGGATGTTAGAGTGAAACCGCTGTTATAATTAGCTGCTCAATTAATTTCAGACAAGTATTTTTGATACAAACCTAAAAATTCTTATTGCTTTCAAAATATGCAAAAATCCCAGTCTCCACTGATACTCGAATTCCCTCCTGTCCATTTATACCTGTATCAAGGCAATAATGCACCCCTGGATTTAGTTCTAAGCCTTGTTCTTTTAATCTCCTTCCGGAGAGCATTGAGAGAAAAAAGCAATAGGCAGTGTTTAATTATCTCCTGCAGCAGTAGCTGTGCCCTGGGCCAGGGGAGGATTATTTGCCTCACATCAGCAGTCCAGGGGTTCTCTGTGTGCTCTGTGACCCACTTGCTGGGGATCTGCAGTGACAACACAAACTCAGCACCAGGAAACCACTCTGGGGAAAAAAAAAAAAAAAAGCGACAGCATCACTAGCCTTGGCATGAAAAGAAGGAGTGCTACTTTCTCACTTTTTGGGGTTTTTTCATCACACTTTGAAGGCCTGCATGGTTAGAAGGACTGGGGGAACAGCATCAGAGCCTCCACTCAGCTTAACTGAAACCCTCTGACCTGCAGGGCTTTGCTGCTGGGCCTGGCCTTTGTGAGACTGACTTCAGCTACTCCCTTTGGGTTGTTGTCAAGTGGAGTGTTCAGGCTGCACTTTGTATTTTTAATATTTAAAAGTAAGTACTTTTGCACTGAGAAACACCGAGAAGTCCCCTGCTGTTCCTGTGTTTTAGCTGGAACACATTTCAAACCAATTTACTTCAAGACAAAAGGTGTGTTGTTAGTTTGTTCAGAGTTAGCCTTTTTCCAGTTTAGTTACCAGTGGAAGGCAGCTTTCTCTCAACTCGTTTATGTCACAAAAAGTTTCTAGAAAGCTATTTGTGGGAATGGGGGAAATTCCAGATAATTTAAATCATCTTAATGAGGGAGGAAAGGGAGCTGAGACTTTCATTTTGTCTTTAAAGCTATAAGGTAGAGGTTGAAGTGCTACCAAGTTTCAAATAAGAAGAATAGTTATGAACTTGATGAATTAATTAGGGTCAAAAATTAAAATATGACTGCAATTCTGTATCTCTGAGTTATTTGAATACACCCAGAATGGCAGTGAAAAAAAATACTCAGACTTACACTCAAGCTAAAAAATGTCATCATTTTTTGGCTGACATAGGGAATATAGCTTAAAATCCTGTATGTCATTGAAATGCCAGAAATGTCTGATAATTCACAGGAAAATTAAGGCATTTATAATGACAGAGGTGTTTTATCAGTGTGATGCTGAGAATTGAACCTAAGCCCAGGCATCAAAGCAGTTCAGCAGGCTCCCAGCTTCATTTGTTCTCTTTGTTCCAGTTCTCCTAATCACAGCCTCTCAGGGTCTCGGGGATGGGACCCATCACTGTCACTTTTGCAGGAGCCCCAGCCATCCTTGAGGTCCTCTGCAGGTCTGGCTGTTTTGGTTCTGCCCTCCCTTGGCAGATGCTCGTGACAGGATCGCAGCAGTTTGTGACTCCGCGCTCCATTTTCTCCACATGCCAAGGTGTCTTGGGTTCACTACAAGATGTATTCTGTTCCCGTCTGTTGAAACCAGTTGGGAAGGTGTTTTTTTTTCTTTATCTCTTCTATGACCCATTCCTCATGGCTCCAGGGTGAGGGAGGGATGGGTGTGATTTGTTAATGGGCCAGCTGTTAAAACCAGCTGGGGCAGTGTTCTTTATCTCTTCCCTGACCCATGCTCCCTCCAGGGGATATCTGCTGTTCATGGGCCATTGTTTTTCATATGTATAGTTAATTTCTGAAGTATTTTAGGGTGTAGGTGGTTACGATTAGGANAATTCCAGGGGAAGCTTTGGCTTTTCCGTGGCAGACACCCATCTTTTCAGACTAAGACATGAGGCAATTTGCTCTCAGTACTCTCTGTTATTTCCCCTGCTTTGTCTCTGTGACCTGCAAGGAGCTCCCCAGCAGTAGCTGCTCTTTGAACATACACACGCTGCACTTCCAGGCTGCACTGTAGCCCCAAGTTTGTGCAGGAGTTTTCAGCTGCTGGAACTGCATTTCTGTTTAAGTACCTTGTTTTTTTTGCTGCAGGCCACGTCGTTTAACAGTCAGGATCCACTGGATAGGTGATATCCTGGTTAGGCTCCGAATGGATGGGGCTGGGTGAGATGAAGAGACACGGGATGTCGTGGTGCCTGCTCATTCCTCCCTCAGCCCTTTGGACTGTGAAATGTGAGAACACCTAGAGACCTTCCCATCACCTCACCTGTTGGCCTCCCAACCTTCAAAACCAGCCAGGAAAGCCTCACTTGCAAGCACAGAGCCTATTCATTTGCAAAAGGTCTCTTGTTGCTTTTTGGGTGTTGGAGAAGTCAGTTATTTAGGAGCACTAATGCACTGTTAAGGTAATTGAAGACAAAAGAAACTGTAATGATTACTCTGCTTTCTACAGGAACTCAGGGAAAACAATCAAAATGAAGATAAAGTTCTGCTAGCATTACTAATTATACACTGGAAATGTTTTCCTTCAATCTATCTTTTCTTCTATTGACTAAGAAGCTGAGTTAATAGGTTTGTTCACGTAAAACATATACGTGGGCTACATGCTGGTTGTTTCTCCCATCATTTTGTCAATGATGTACCAATCAATTTTCAGAGTTGGGCTTTTGTGGTTTTTTGTTTGTTTGTTTGTTTGGTTTGTTTTGTTTGTTTTGGTTTTGGTTTGTTTTGTTTGTTTTTTGGTTTGGTTTCGTTTGGTTTGGTTTTTTTGGTGGTGTTTTTTTTGGGTTTTTTGGGGTTTTTTTTTGGTTTTTGTTTTGCCTTTTTTGTTTTTTTCCTTCCCTGGATGTTGGTTTCTCTTTTTCCAAGCTGCTCTTTCAAAACATGAATGGTCAGGATTGTGTCTTGATAGATTCTCTAGGGGCTCAGTGATGTGGCAGGAATAGACTAATCTGGGGACATTTTAAGCAGCCTCTTGACTTTATAATAGAGACTCACAAAAATTAAAAACAATTAACCAGGATTCTGCACATCTAGAAAATGAAGTCAGCAAATCTAATATCCTCCGTAGTACACAGCCCCTTTTGTCCAATCTAAGTGACATGGAACATATTTAAATATAATTAGCATGGAACTGGAACCTTGGGATAGTGCTGTTCCTAGTAAGACCTGGTCAAGAGGAAAACCTAACACAGGTGAAACCGTAGAACCTTTACTCTGCAGTTTGATAGTAATTTCTCATTTATTTAGTACTGTCAAATGTGAAGTAACAAAGCTCTTCTCCTCAGGGCTGAAATATAAACCTACACATCCTGATTTCGTAACTCCTGCTGTAGCCAGGAGATCCCACTGCCTTCTGCCTGGTTTAGACACTTTAGTCACTAACTCTTTATTGTAAAGTCTCTGGGTATTTCAACAAATGCATGTATCTCACAGCAGAAACCTCCAGGATCTGCAGGCCCATGCAGTGCAATGCAGCCCCAGCAATGCAAATCTGCACATGATGAAGTCAAGCCACTTAACACAGCTCTGATTTGCTCAGCAATGCCGAGGCTGAACAATATTATCAGATCCAGCAGCTGCTCTTCTGTTCGGCCACAGGCTGAAATACAGGAGGGGAACAAAAACAGAGCTACACACCCCTCAACAAAGGCTTGGGAAGGTTGATGAGAGCTTTATTTTGCCTCTGAACATTGACTCCACCTGTCAATCCTTTGCTGCTGCACTGCCATCAAGGCAGGAGCCACCTGCTTTGGGTGGGGGGTCAGTGTGAGTCCACTCCTTAACCAGAGCATGAGAGGATGCTCAGTGAACATTTTGAGAAGCTTGTACTATCTCTGATCATCAGATCCACAGGCCGTGAGGGGAGGAAGGACCAGACCCATCTCCTGGGCCTGCACTGCACAGCAGAGAGCTGCAGTGCCTGGCACAGTGTCCTGTGGGGCAGATAAACTTTTACTGCTTTTGGCACATTTATGTGCCCGTTTCCCTATTGTTTTCAGCTTTTGTTTTACAGAAATGCTGACTGTCTGTATTATTCCTGCTCTGGGATAGCTGGTAGTTACCTGTCCTCTAGGAAGACAAAAAATAGCATTTCAAGCTTTATATGGAGTAAAAGATCCCATTAACCCACTGCTTAATGAAGACAGCTCTCTTCCAAGAAAAGAAAAGAGAACGGGAAGGAGACTGTATATTTTAAATCATAGCCATAATATAACTGTTCCTTTTCTTTGTGGGTAAAGAATATATTCTGTCTAGACTAAAATTTTTTGTAGACAGCTGTACATTCAGGTACAGACAACTGATTTTGTTTTCTACAATTGATGTTATCTAAACAAAATCTCAGTCATATTAATGGATCCCAAAAATGTTTTAGCTGGGAAACTCCTTTAACAGAACAAATTCAATAATTTGCTGTAGGGCTCATGTTTGTAATGTAATGCTTATGGCTAGGTAGATTTATTATTGACTTAGTTTTTATTAAAAACAACAGAGAAGGTATCAGCAGCTCACTTGCTGTTAGCCAGTTATCTGAGGAAGGCATCCAAGCCTTATATCAAAAAGGGCACGAATTCTGAACATGAAGATTGATTGATTCTTAAATGAAATACTTTTAATATTTCATGGGAAGGATTTTTCTGTGGCCAAGTAGTACCTACCACGATAAATGTCTCCTGGGCAGAAAGCAAGCTTGTCTACTAAAATTTGTTTTCTTTTCTTGAATTTGAGCTTTTCCTACCCTTGATCTATAGCAGCATTTCTCCCCTCTGCAGCCAACATCACACTAGCAGCAGGTGGTGCTGCACTAGAGAAGTGTTGTTCATACCTGGAGGTGTTTCTGGTGTCCCAGAATAACCACCTGGGCAGCTGCTGCCCATCTCCAGGCCGGGGTTAATTAACACCCATGTGCTAGTTCAGAGTCATAGAGCTGACATTTGGAAAAAGCAACAAGCAATCTCACTCCAATCATCTTAAAGTTAGTCAGGAAATGGTGAATGGAACAATGACATTGCAGGAATTAAGTTGCTGTCACAAGTGAAATTCTTTTACTCCACACTGGCTGCCAGCTCCTCTTTAGCTTCTGACTTGTTCCCAGTACTGTAAACTTGTATGATACTTATTTATTTATTGCCAGTCTTCCTCAAACTTCCACACTTCCAAAATTCTAAAATTCTATAGTTTCAGTGATGGGAAGAGTGATGTCTAAGAATTTCACAGGCATAAGAGGAATGTAAACACATGCCTTGAATAGGAAAAAAAAATCTTTTTGCACAGAGTTGATATTTCAGAGACATCAAATATGATTGCAGTAGACTATTTTACAGCCTGATACAGACCCATGAGAGTCTCATGGCTGTTTCCATTCTGATTAAAGGAGCTAAAATTTCTTCAAACACACACCACCACCCCATTTATAAAACTTCTGCAGAGTGGGAGTGTAACCTGATAGAAACTAATTGCTCTGGATTAAAGGAACAAGCCTGCAGCCTCCACATATTATATCAGCACTCAGAACAGACAGTGACGTTTTTTATGAGGAGGAAATTGCATTTGAAGTGCTCTCAATATTCATAATATCTTGGGCTCTCTCAAACCCTAGGTGTGGTGTTATTTTAATGGTGCACAGGGATTGGTTGTGTGGAGGAGGCAAAATTGGTTTGTCACAGATCCAGAAGTGATAAAGCTGATTTTGAAATGGAGATTAAGACCTTGTGGAGGGGGAAATGACAGTTTTCTTTAACAGAAGAAATATTAACACATTAATGCTCATTCATCTCCATTTTGATGTGCTTGCTCTGTTCCAGCCGGGTACATCAAGAGGTCAAATACTCTGATTCATATTCTCTGAAGGAGTTTGTTTTCATGCTTAAGTTATCTCAGAACAGAAAGTTCCTATCTAGGAATGAACAAAATTCTGGGATTCATGGATTGTTTGTAGCCAGCTCCAAAGCTCCAACAGCCTTTTAGCTTGGACTGCTGGCAAAGTGTGAATGATGGGCCCCAAACCTGGGAGGGGACGGGAACAGATGTGAGCTTCACAAATGGATCCTGTAAATAATGGCCTAAACCACAGAGGCAGACCTGTGCCCGTAAATATATCATCTCTTTTTTTGGTATGTTTTTATCTCACTCCCAAAGGAAACTTCCCTGTGCAAAGGAGATTTCTGACCATTTACAATCTGAATGAGAATTCTCAGTGCAATTAAAAAGTGGTACGTGGACTCTTCATGAAGAGAAAATAATCCACTATTTTCATACTATCTTTAAGATTAAACATTGTTATTACTAGATTTATGAAAAAATTAAAAGAAACAAATATTTTTTCAATGGAATGAGGCCACAAAAAAGTCAGGATCGGTTACTAAAACTATTTTTTTTTCACCATCCCACCAGGCAAAATATATCAGGCTCTTGAAAAACCCTAGAATATACAAAGACAGTCCCACAGGGTGAAAAGGAAACTTCCTCTAAAGGCATGGACACGTAAAGGCAGAAGGAAGTGGAACTTCAGCTTTATCAGCCATATCAATATTTTACTGCAGTTACAAATTCACACAGATGCCAAGATATTTTATGTTGCCAAATGGTGCTTTTATTTTGCAGCACATGTTGTGCATTCTTTTTTAGAAGTGAACACATCTGCTGTGACTTCCTCCAATACCCATTTTTCCTTCCATGCAATTTGGGCTATGAAGATTACAAAGCCATAAATCAGAACCATGGTGAAGGCAAGGGATCTGATTTACAAACGTGGTTAATCTTTGCCTCTGAGGATGCCACGAGCAGTGCAGGGAGGCTGGGACACCCTCAGCATTGGAAAGGGGCATTTCTGCAGCAGCAGGGCCTTCTGTGGGGGGAAATGGGAACAGTTGCAGCCAGTGCACTCAAATGTTTTAGTGATTAGATGAGGACACAGTCAAAAAGCAACTGCTGAACTCTGAAATTAATTAGGAGAGAGACAAGCAGGTGATGGGATGGGCATGGGTTTCCACAGAATCCCAGAAGGGTTTGGGCTGGAAGGGTTCTTAGGGATCATCTCGTTCCACCCCTGCCATGGGCAGGGACACCTCCCACTGTCCCAGGCTGCTCCAAGCCCCAATGTCCACCCTGGCCTTGGGCACTGCCAGGGATGCAGGGGCAGCCACAGCTGCTCTGGGCACCCTGTGCCAGGGCCTGCCCACCCTGCCAGGGAACAATTCCTGCCCAATCTCCCATCCAGCCCTGCCCTCTGCCACTGGCAGCCATTCCCTGGGTCCTGGCACCGCATGCCCTTGCACAAAGTTTATGCTGCTGGTCTCCATCTCTATTTCTCACAATTCCTAATGTGTCACCAGCAGAGTGTGAACAGAGTAACTTTATATAGAGCCCTCTACCCCACAAAATACTGAAGTGTTGCTTGAATATCAAAATATCTTCCGTTGTGTCATTGCTGTAACTTCAGCCAAAGTTCTTTCAAACTGTTGAGTCTTTGTTGCGTTCACACTTTTAAGGGACACGGATCCCTTGTGAAGGGGAGTGGGTTCACTGGTGCAAATGGATAAGAACTGGCTGTGGCTTTTTGTCTGCAGGTAACTGTTAGAAAAATGGGCAACATTTAGTTTTTTTGCCAAATTAACATGTAGCAAAATTTGGGGTCCTTGACAACCTCAGAATTTGTTTGGAAGATCCAAATTTAGTCATAAGACAACTAATTCATGTTACTGTGACATGCAAAAGATTGTTTAATTTTCAAATATAATTTATGTAATGATATCACCACCTTGACATTAGGTCCACGTCTCTTGTGACTTTCAGTTGAGGGTCTCATCCTTAGGTATTTCCTGGTCCGTAAAACAGAGGTATTCCATGTCTCTCCCTGGTACACCCCAGAGACTGGCCTGAATTGTAATGTTTAGATTTGGGTTTCTAAAGGCCTGTTCTGCCTCCATCTGTCCCCTTATTGCCTGTGTGTCCTCTTGGCTTCCAGGAGAAGGGGGTGTGGTGGTTTTCAGCAACTGGAGTAAATGAGAAGGACAGTTTTGTTTAACTTTTCCTTGCCATTGTCAGCTCTGCCCCTACCCCTTCCTCTCCCTAATATTCGTATTCTTACAAAAAGTTTTTTCTTCTCTTGTGGTAAAGAAAGATATTTAAACTGCATCACTTCCTTCTGCTGGTGAGGTTTCAAGAAGAGGGACATGGTGTTGGCTGAGCTAATCCAAATGTGGAGGTAAGGCAGTGAATAAAAGTGAAATACTGCCATCAACATTGCATTTTCAGAACCAATCCCATCTCTATAAAAGTGCTAGAGCAGCTCCTCACTGCACAACACCAATGACCAGGTGGCTATTTTTATTTTCACCGGTTGTTTACATTTCGCTCTTTGCTGGTAAAATGCTTGAGGAGCTGGAGGTTTTTTCCCCACAACGCCTCAAGTTAGAATTAAAGTTGCAGCAGTCTGAGCAGGAGTTAATTCATTCTGCTATTAAGCCTTCAGTTACACTGAGGCTTTATCATTCACTGCTAATAAATGGTATTTATAGTTGGCATATACCTCCTGTAGCAACAACAACAAATGTGTTGCCTGAGATAACCTACTTTATATAGCTGTTAAAAGGCACTTTTCATTGAAGTTTCACAATTTTAAAAATTCATTATAAACCTCTTGAATCCTCCAAGGACTGAAACAATGCGTGAAGCTGGATGCCTAAAGTGCAGGCCAGATTTTGAAAAGGGTTCAGAAGAGCCCACAATAGAGGGCTGGTATTTAAGTATGCTAAGCACACAGCAGCTCCTAATGTGATACTTAGATCTGGGCTCTCAAAAGAGTTCACAAGAACCTTGTGTGCTGTGAGCTTTTCAAACACTGGCCATGTCACAACAAGCACTGCTGGGGACTTTACACTCCTCAGAATCTGCTAAGTCTGCCTTTGATTTCTCTGGGTCTCAAGCACCTTCAAATGCCTGGACCTAAACAAAGATCTGTGCTTTATGTGGGATTAGTTCCTTTTATCTAAGAATATCATTATTCTATGCTCTCTTATAAGTAAGTAAATAAATAAATAAAAGTACCTGGCATGGTGTAAGATGTTTGCAGACTTGGAGAGCTGGGTAGCATTCTTCTGACTGCTGTGTATCCTCATTTGCCTCAACCAGCCTGAACAAGGTTGTTCATTTTGTCGTATAAGCACAGCTGATAATTCTGCTTGGGCAAAGCAAAAGTTGGTAACTCCCGCCTTCCTTCTGGAACCTTCAGTCTCTGGAGCAGCCAGTGCAGCTGAAGGTAAAAATAAGAGTGTGCAGTGGCTTGGCAATAAGGTGAGAGGAGTTTCTATCCCAAAGGTGTCACTCCCACAGGAGGTTGTGGTGAGGTGGGGGTCGGGCTCTGCTCCCAGGGAACAAGGGACAGGACGAGAGGGAATGGCCCCAAGCTGTGCCAGGAGAGGTTCAGATGGATATATGGAGAAATTTCTCCACTGAAAGAGTGGCTGAGCACTGGAAGGGAGGTGGTGGAGTCGTCATCCCTTGAAGTGTTCAAAAACAAGTGGAAATGGCACTGAATGGTGGGGTTTAGTGGGCACCTGTTTGAAGGTTGGACTCAATGACCTTGGAGGTCTTTTCCAACCTCACTGATTCCACGATTCTCTGTCACCAGGTCCCCATCAGCTCCTTGTGTGGCCTCACCCAACCAAGGCTCAAACCCCTTGGGCCAGTCAGGGAAGTGAGCAAATGGGATGGAAACTTCTGAAAGCACACCAAAAATGCAGAAACCCCACCAAAAAGTGAAACCCCTGACTATTGCCTTCAGAGCCAAACCCTAATTCTTGGCTTTTTTCAGAGCTGCAGGCCAGAGGAGCAGCCAGTGTGGGTAGGTGGGCCCTGTGCATTGTGTGTCCTTGTCAGAACTGTACTGCATGTGTCAGATAAAAAGCAAAGCCTGTGGTAAAGAGAAAGAGCTTGAGTTCTTGTATTTGCTCTGCCTGATAGTGAGGATTTCATTTGGATGATTCAGCTTACCACTTCTACATTTGCTGTGAATCAGTATTGAAGTGTCATGTTGTAGGAGCTGCCTATTGATGGGAACTTAAATTAGCATTAAGGAGCAGCCACAGACTTTGCAAGATAATCTGGCTTTATTTGTGCCTTGCCTTCTTGGCTTCTGTGTGTGTATATCTTATTACCAGGGAAAATTACTTTTCTTTGTGCTGCCTTTTAGAATTGGGAAGAAATTACACCAGTCCATTGAATGAACAGCAGCACAGAGATTAAACACGGGGGGTGTCAATCTGCTAAAAGTTACCATGCTAAACAGCCAGGAAACCCTTTGAAAGGGATGGCAGGGAAGGAGATACTGAATTAATCTCAGTATTGCCTGTGACAATGCAAGGACTTTCGTTTGGGGGAGATGTGTTCTGCCAGAGCAGGGAAAGGTGAGTTTTGTTCCCTGTGAAAGAGGTGCTGGCGAGTCACTGCTGTGCAGGGGACACCTCTGTGGGAGTATGAATAACCAAGCTCTAAAAATCCTGTTTGATTAAATGCACATACAGTGGGGCTGAGGATTTCGTCCCCATTTACAGCTACTGGACTGTGGTTTGCTTGTTACATTTCTGATTTCCAAATCCCTTAAATACCTAGGGCCATGTTATCCTGGGGTGCAAAACTGGGAAATTTCACTTAAATTGAGACCTACCTCGAGGTGAGGGGTGAGAGAAGGGTCTGATCTCAGAGTCCTTTTCAGTTGGAGTAATAAAATGGCTATTTTTTTTCCCCTCTGACACTCACTGAAACTTTTGGGAAAGGAAATGTATTGTTCCTACACACTGCTGGATGGTTAGAGGGTGAAGAGCTAATAGTGTGTGGTTGCCTTTATCCAACAGTCCTTTTCTGACAGGGGTTGGGCTGATGCTCTGTGACTGCTGTGCTCATAATTAGCAGAGCACCACAGTTTAGACTCATTTTAGGCTGTTTTCCAGTGTCCTGGAAACAGAGGCATTGTCAGGAGTGCCAGGCATTTGCAGCTGGCTCCGCTCACTGACCAGTCCTTGGCTTCAAACTCTGCATTTCAAGCCTTGATGTGTGAGACAAAGCATTAGGGACGTTTGATTGACTTTCTAGTTATTACTGAGATCAAAGGCTTGCTTTTGTTTGTTTGTTTGATTTTTTTTGCANGAAAACATTTACAATTTTTTAATGAACCGTGGTCCTTTGAAAAATCAAAACCACTACTTGCTGACATCAAACATGGTTTTAATGGATCTCTACATTTTTCAATTTTAAAAGAAATANTGCATCAGACTTCTTTATTCTACCACCTGGGCTGGGTTATTTATTGAAAGAACTGCATGCAGAGATGTTAAATTCCAGGGAAAACTCAGTGATTCAGCATCACTCTCCATTAGGTAACAGCTGAATGCGCTGCCATTACAGGAACTTAAGCACAAGTTTATCTGTTTTTCCTGGGGAAAAGATTTAGCTTTCTGGATCAGGCTTGTATGCAGGCAAATTGTGGTTTTCATCTCTTTCACTGGAGCTTTCTGCAGTGTGGGTGGGAAGTCCTACCACTTTTAATACCGCTGCTTCAATCCTGATTTGGCAGCACCTTGATAGTCAGGGTTCTGGTGAATCCTTTGGGGTCCTGGTGAATGTGTTTGTATATTTATCACAAACAAAACTAAAATCCCATATTTTCAGAGACTTTCCTCTCAGCCAATCCACTAAAGTGGAATAGGTTTTTTGTTTTCTAAAATACTTTGAATTTATAAAGCAAAAGGCAGTCTGTTAATTTATATTTGCCGTATACGTTCCGTGGCTGAAGTTGGTGCCTCTCCAAAATACATGACTGCTTATGGAGCTGTTAATAATGTGTTGTGGTGCTGGTGATGATAACTCATATTTAACTAGGCAGTACCTGTCAGATTGCTTCTTTGCTGAGCCTGGGAGGATACCTGAGCTTTGCAACAGACTGAAAAATGCCTGGGATGTAGTGATTAGTGAATCTCAGTGTCTGAGAACTGCATTTGGGGATGCAAGTAATAATTTTTCCCTATTATGATGTTTCCATACCATAAAATCCCAGTAATTCTTACTCTACACATAGATATTTCCAACATTACCTATAATCAGCAGTAGATCAGTAGCGCGGGGTGTTTGGAATAGGATTGGAGCTGGGA
>VYZR01112632.1:276-69887 GCA_013400675.1 Oxylabes madagascariensis
TTTTGTTTTTTGTTTTTTGTTTTTTTGTTTTCTAGGAGGAACCAGGCTTTTCCTGTGAGAATATTTCAGACAATTGTGGCAATAAGAACTGCTGACAAGGAGAGCTCCTTGAGTGTGCGGCCCTTGCCTCTGCCTCCTACATCTCTCTCATACTGCAAGAGCAGAGGTGCTCATAAAACAGAACAGTGAAAACTTAAAGCATGAAAGGTATTTATCAGCAGCGTGCAATTCACCAGTGCAACTCCTGGCTGCAAACTACCCCCAAGATTTTGAGTTCAGGAGGATGACGGAGGTTATTATAGGTTCCTTCCCAGCAGAGGCCTGACACTGCTTTCCCTGATGCGTTCCCACTGATTTCAGTAGAAAAGCAGAAAGGAAAAGGGTTTTTCCAGTGGCTTTTGCAACTCTGACATAGTCTTCAAGCTGAACAATGAGCTGGGGGAGATTTTGACATTTCAGAGAAGGCTGCAGACCCATATACAGTTGCCCAAGTCTCTGAACTGCACCACAGAAGGCCCTCAGAGAAAGCTTCTCTCCTCAGCCTCCAAGAGCTAAACAACACAGTAAATACCTGCCGAGCTTGGTGCTTTTAGAATTCCTTACCTGTGCGAGGAGTCCTGGCTGGATCTGAAGAGGCTGGGCCCCAGGAGCCTGAGTGACAATGGGAACGGCATTCTCCATCCGAACCGAGTACCCAGCGTGCTTCGAAGGGGAGGCTTGTAACCCTGTTCCACCAGCACAGAAGGCACAGCATAAGCCACCACCAGCATTGCCAGGAACAGGGGCTGGCTCTCAGTGGAGCCTAAAGGCACTCACTGATGTCCACTTAAATTGCAATGTTCTGTCCCTCTGATAATCACCTATCAGACTGCCACATGTTCTACCCTGGCCCAAAGATGTCCATCAAATGTTCACAGACATGACACGAGTATAAGGGTGCAGAAAAGACATTTTCAAAGGCACTAAGGGATTAGCTGAGTTTGTATTTTTAGGGTACCTCAAGAGCATGGGAAACATTGCCATACAATGTGCACAGGCAGAAAAGGAAAAGAGGAGAGTGAATGGCTTCTCTTCCCCATATTCTCTGATTTAACAACAAGAAATGGTCTTTGTCAGCCAAAATCCATTGCTATATGAGAATGCTCTCTTTATACCAAAGTGGGATGGGAATCCAGAACTCCATACTCCCTCAGCCTTGATGGAGATAGGTGATTTTCTCTAACACAGTTTCTTGTGACTCATATTTAAAAGGCTCTAGCACACCCCAAACTCCAATCACTACTGGCTGAGCCCCACATTAGTCTAACTGAGCTGGAGGAAACTTTCCTTGCCAGCACCTCAGTGCATGGCACAGCCTGTGCTGCCTCCTCTACTTTGGAGCCTTCTCAAGGCAGCAAGCTGAAGATGGTGGCTTACATACTCCACTTCTGAAGTCAAACCCTTGAGATGCATTTTAACTGTGCAGAAGAGGTCTAGCTAAACTTATCTAGTTCAAAAGAGCTTTGATAATCTTGCAGAACATTTTAACAAGTGCCTGGAGACTAACGGACAGACAGGCTTGTAGAAATGAAGAGCAGAAGTTGCACCAGCTGAACTGAGGTCTATTTAGACCACTTCCTACAGATACTTGGCTAGTTTTCCCAAATTGCTACAGCATGTAAAGTTAACAGAAGGGCAAGTGGTTAACACTGAGCATCTCCCAAGTTGTCTGACAGTAGTAGCCACCACTAGTATACACAGGCAGAGCTGTTTGCAGCAGGGCTGGAGCTGAGGGAATTGTCCTCATAAACGGTCATGAGCATCTGGGGAAGAGCCCTCATCTCCACNGAGGTGGGAGCCAGGTTGGTGTTCTAAAGGAATGACGGGAATTAAAACAAAAAACAAACAAAAAATGAGGGAGATGGGTACGCTGGAAGAAGCAAAATGCAAAAAAATAATAAAGTAAAATAGTGTAAGATAAAATAAAAACCAAACCAAAACAGCAGACAAGGGGTAAAACAGGACACTGAGAAGTAAAGAGACAAGGGCAGTGCTGGGGGAAGGATCACCATCTGCCTGAGTAACCACTGCTGTATCATGCCAGGGGACCTCTGGCCACACGGTGCTGCTTGTGCTGCTCAGAGACACAGCACATTCCCTACAGCAGAACTGCAGCCCCCTTTCTCACCCAACTGGCCTTGATTTGCAGCATAATGAAGATGGGCTCAGAAAATGTTGCACAAATCCCCACAAATCGCATTGTTCACTCATCATGTACATAGCTCTAGAAGCTGCTCACATTTCTTAGGTAACATAGACTCAGCACCTGCATGCCCTGTGAAATCTCATCCTGAAAGGGAAAATCCATTCTGGCCTTTCCTCTTAGATACCTTGTATCTAAGATGGCACACGCCCCTTGAATTGTGTTTGGAATTTGAGTAATCAGAAGGCATAACAGGAGGCAATGCTAATACTTGCAAAGTCCAAACTTCACTTGAATTGTCTTTAAAATCTCTCAGAGCAGAAACTCTGCTAGGGAATGTTTCAAAGCCAAAAAAATCAGCCCAGAGTTCTGCAAAAATCTAGAAATCTGAAGACTTTTTTTTTTTTTTTTTTTAAATTTGGACTGAGTCTAGCAGTTGCAGGCAACTAAACAGCTCTACCACTGCTCTAAATATATGTTCTTAGCATGCACGCCTAGGGAGCCAGACACTACCAGACCAGAGCCAATCCTTCCCCTCTGTCAAAACATGCCAGCAACACTGCTGGAGATAGGTCAGACAACACTTTCTCATGGTGAATGTACAAACCCAGGAGGAGAGAGCCGACTAATAAGCATTTTGCACTGCTCTGGTTGCCACTGGACCCATGCTGCACTGCCACAGCCACAGCCATGAAGGATGTGACAAAAAAATATGTCTTCCTTCTCCTTATACCCTCTCGGTGCAGAGGCTGTGAAGTGCAATCTGCTCTCCTATGCAACACACTGAGCAGCAACCCCAGCAGCTCCCACACTTGTAATCTCGGAAGCCATAACTGAAAGGAGGTGATCCCCAGATATTTTGCAGAGACAGGAAACAAAAGAAAGCCAAGACGAGTGGTATGTTGAAGAGAATTGTGAAAGGCTTTGAGCTTGTTCAAATTAAAACATCCTTCCTGGAAATATTTCTACCAATTCTTCTAGGAACATTGGGCATATTGGTTCTGTTCAGAACACACACCCCATATGAGAATTCAGAAATTACCATGGATCTCCCCAGCCAAAAACTGATCTCAATGTCAAGTGAAATGTGAGGAAACAAAAGCAAGTATGCCTTTCCTACAAGTAACTCTGGTACAAACGGTGTCTCTGCCCTGCAGCTGGGGCCTAGGGGAGCATGTAGCATGCATTTCTTTAGTCAGCATCTCAGAAACAGCCTAGAAAGGGAACTGGTGTTTGTAGCTAACACCCTCTCACACCAAGTCATGACCTATCTCTGCCTGTGCCTGCCTGAATTGTTTCAAAATACCTTCTGTGATCATATGTATCAAGACCTGAGTCAAGGAGTCTGGTTTTCTCACTGACAGAGGAGCATCCTGCACATCTACACAGACTCCTTTAGCTCCCTTGCTTTACAAACACCATTTCCGCAATGCCACCTGCAATCTCTAGAGTGAATCTTGAACAGCCTGTTCCCAAAAGGCTTCAAAGACAGCAGCTATTTCTTGAGCTTCGGTCTCCTAGAGTGCTCTCCCTGGAGAGTTTCCTTTCACTGCTGTAATACAGTACCACAGCAAACAACTTAGCCTGCTATTCACATAAAATTTGTTAACACAGCACCCCCCAGTGCTGGGGCAAGTAAAACTAATACAAAGCATGATTATAAAGCCAGAGCCCACCAAACTAGAGTGCAATGTGTTTGCAGGGGGGGCACATGCACAAGGTCCCCACATCCACTGCGGCCCCCGGAGTAAAAGCAATGAGAGATAAGAATAAACATTGTTGCTAAACTCTTCTTTCCTGTTGATCAGTTACAGTGCTGTGTCTGTTACAGGGGGTTTAAATTTTTTTTACTTCAATACCAATTTGAAGAAGAGCTGTAAGATCACTAATACTTCTGCCTGATCCAGGGAGTGAAGTACTGTTTGCTGCATTAAGGGACTAATGAGCTTTTCCCCATAGCAACTTCCCAAGTAAGCAGGATTTATCACCCCAACAACAACATAAACAACAAGGGCAACATTTCACTGTCACACAAAATGTCACAAGATTACTGTTTGCCTGTAGAAAAGAGAATGAGGAAAAGTGCAGAGAAAGGAGAGTAAAAAGGCACCATCTCTTGGCAGGCATGTTAAATGGGATGCTACTTTGCTTTTCATCTTCTAGGCCCTCCTGACATAAATGTTTCAAGCACTGGCTGCTTGTGATTGATGCCCTCACCTGGTTGTGGACTGTGTTCAGCTGGTTGTTGAAAGTCATGGTCAGGTTGGTCGATGTACTTGGGGCTACGTGGGTGATGAATGGCGTCTTGCTCTGGTTCACCGTGTCGTACATATTCACCCGCCGCTTGCAAATCTCCATGTTCTGGAAGCAGGACTTGACACTGCGCAGGGAAATGGGGGGGGGCACAGAAGGCAGAGAAAATCAACCGAGTGACTCACACAGGTAACAGTTCATCCCAGTGGCCCTGCAATAGGTCTCCATGGCAGGCTTAGCACTTTCTAGGCTCTTAAGGCCCTTTGCTATTTTATGCAGGTCACTCTTAACCGGTGAGAGCCAGATTATCCCTGTGCTGAAGAAGGCCAAGATGAGAGTCCCAGCTGCCCTGGGACTCCTGGGTGCTCCCCTGGGTCTCTGCACTGCAATACAAGTCACAAAAGCAAGCAAATTGGTTGCTCTTTAGGGGATGGCAAGAAACACAAAGTGGCTATATTAAAAAACTGAAGGAGGCTGAGAGCAAGAAAGAACGATACTGTTTTTTTCTTGATGATGGAGCCTGAGAGGAAAAGAAAACTTGTGTTTTTGCCTCAGTGTAAGCGTAAAGATAGTTTCACACGTCTTTTGCAAGGAAGAATTTTATTGTTCGTGATCACTGAGACCCCTAAAAAAGTCATCCTTGTTCCTTTTAAGTAGTTGTTCACGAAGAGCTGAGTCCGGCTAAGCAGTTAAAACATTGCCCCTGTCTGGTGAAACACTTGTGCAGATGCTTGTCTTGAAGCATGACATCTCCTCTTGCAGTCACTGGGACAATTCATACGAAAAAGTTATTCCAAAGCAAATACCTCAATGCCCCAAGGGAATCTGGTTCTGAGGTTATCTCACATTGAGAACGGGATCTCTGGGGGAATGATTACAGCTTCCCCCTCTACACTGACCTTCCCTTAAATGTTATTGATATAGCAAAGAAAATTTTGTGCCCCAGTAAAGGAGATTAAATACTCTCTACATTGCCAGAGCACAGTAGGCATCTGGTAAATGAAACTTTCCATATTTCATTAATTAGAATACCAAAGCATACAGAGGTTAAGAGACAAAAACACAGTGAACCTGGGCAACACTGTACAATCTCACTTTTTGACATCTGAAAACCAAAACAGGTTTTCCACAATTCTTCTACAATAACTGTTTTTACAAATGTGACCTTAGAGTCTGAAACACAACCTCAGAAAATATAAAGGCATTTACTTTATTTCCATTATCCCAACATGGAAAAAGAGAAATATCAAGCAGTAAAAATCAGCTATATGCTGACCATTTCATAATGATCTAAGCTGTTGGAGGTAGGGGGTATATTCTCACATCATTTTTAAGAAACGAAGAGTCCCTTCAAAAGTAACAACCTTATATGATCCCTAAGGTTGATGAAGAGGACCTAGATCTTTTTATCCCTGTCTCTCACTCAAATGGTCACCTCTCTTTTCCTACAATTAATTACTTGGTAACTGGATCTGGGCCATAAACACCTGCAGACAAGCCAGGCTCAGGACACTGCACAGCTGCCCATTATGTGCATTCACTTCCAGAACTATACCTGTTGGTCACAGAACATCCAGCAAAATCAAACATTTATCAAATAAATACAGAAGGTATCTAACAAGGTGTAAGCTCTACAAATGCAATACCATGTTTTCTGGCTTTACTTTAAAAAAAAGTGGTGGGGAAAAACCTGCAGGGACAAAGCAAAACAGACAGAAAGTCTGAGGAGTACTCAGCAATTTAAGAGCCAGGAAGTTAAATATGTGAAACGGGAAGCTAAGCTCACTTTGCTGTCTGCTTGTAAGAAAGCAGAACAGCCCCTCTTGTGCTCCTCGAACTTGCAGCCTCTCTGAAACTTGCCACAGCACAGATTCCTTCCAGAAGCTCCAGCTTCCATATATTCTCACTTTTTCTGCTGCCCAATTTCTTTTCAAGAGAGATTACAGCTCCCTGCATCTTCCAAGGCTTTGAAGTTTCTATTCTCCAAACCACAAGTAATCACAGACAAAAGTTCCATCCACTTGCCACGCTGGTTACAGCTCTCTTTGCCACTCACCGCTTCCATCGCGGAGGGGCTTGCGGAGCTACACATTCAGTATTCAGAGATGTGATGCTGAATTCTTTATTTGGCTAAAATTCTCACTGCTATTGGCCCCAATGATACTTTCAATCTTTCTGGGGCTTTGCCTGAATAGCCACAAGTGAGCACTTCAAAAATGAAGATGTGGTTATGGACTGTTGCGTTAGTGGAAAGATTTCTGACGGCAATGCATTAGGTCACCAATCTCTCCTATCTTACACAATCAGTTGTTACACAGACAGAAGGACTGTTGCAAATTAAAAGACTTTTGTCTATGATGCTCACTCAGTATTTTTGCTGTCATATTTTATTCATGACTGGTTTTTATATTAAACTTTACTTTCTTCCTGTTTAGCACAATCATCCCCCATCTTGTTTTCATTTAACACTTACTGTCTATTTATAGGTAACAATGCTCAAAGATAACTCTGCAGGCTAAGTCTGGGTCTACACAGATCGTGCACCCACTAACTTCTGGTAAGCAGATGCTTTTATCTTGTGATAAATGTGACAAAAAGGCAGCTACAGCTCCTTCAAAGTGGGAAAGCTACCTTAAACAAACTCAAAATACTGCAGCCACCCATACAGGCAGGGGAGCTGACACAGTTACTTGTTGCTCTGCAGCACAAAAACATACTCTGCAGCTCTTCAAGCAGCCCCCTTTAATTTTGTACCTGAGCTCCTGACAGCCTTTAAAACACTCATGCAAACGGCACCCAATGAAGTACAGCACTGTGCCAATAATTGCTCTCCTGTCACGGGGAAGGGACAGCCTGTGAAAGCACCTTGAACTGCCAAGTGCTGTAAAGTAGGATGTTCAAAGCTAAGTGTCCTGAAGGCTTTGGAAAACTTCCACTATGTGTCTACCTTCTCCACTTAAACCTGAGAAGCCTGTCCCTCTGTGAACTGGACATGGGCAGTGGACTGGGTGTAGGCATCCTGCATTTCAGGTTGCTGTGCTCTGTGGTGCAGCCTTAGGAGAAGGGGCAGTCAGGCTTGAAGACACGACTTCTTCTTATCTCCATCGGGCAGTGGAGCCCGTCCCCATTCCACATGTGTCAGCTGAGGTTAGAATGTGGTATTTAAGGTGACACAGGTGGACAACAACCCAGCTGAAAACTGAACTCCTTGTCCTGTTGCTTATGCCTGTAAAACAGACTGCTACAGAACAGCTCTTCCCTTAAAAAGCAAATAGCCCCAATCTGACTCCTGGCACGATGGGAAGGTTCTGGGAGGAAGGGTCGGCTCCCCACTGCAGATAAGGTTGATTACTCCAGTAACAATCAGGACTATATTACTTTGAAATAGACTGATACTTTCAGCACTAATTGCATAATTTCTTCTGCATTTTAATGCAAAAATATGTAATTACCGAATATTTACATAATTAATGTAGCACACACTGCAGCGTTTTAAATGCCAAGCACCTACAACACAATTCTTGCAACCTTGAGCTGGCAATCGTATTTTTTTTTAAGCAGGAAAATATTAAAACTTAGGGATTAAACATCTTAACAAAGCCCCTCAGACACACTCGGTCTCCACCACAACCAGCTATCCTCTTCACCCCTCAATTCAAAACCCAAGGGGAACAAAGGCCACGTACTGTGTGCTGTGAGGGAAGTCGAGCAAGTGCGTCATGGTGACAAAAGGGTGGCTCAGAGTTTCAATGGGTGTTATCCTCTTATCTGCGTCTATTGTCAACATCTTCTTTAACAGATCTATGAACTCCCGCCGGTCTGCCTTTTCCACCAACATATCACTTCCTTCCAAGTCCGTTGTCATGTTTACCTGAAGGAGAAGGGACAGGAGTGAGCGCCAAAGGGGAAGAGCAGATGGTCAGGTCTCCAGCAAACTGTGTTTACTCCTCATTGGAGCATACACCCTGCGAGCCTCCCTGTCTAAAGGAGTAGCTGCCGAAGAGCCACGCCAGACTCCGTGGTGGCCACTCATCTGGCGTGTGCATGTCACATCTCCAGACAGACTGTTAAGTGTTCAGCTCGCTTGGGTCAGTGGCTAATGAAACACTTAGTCACCCTCCACTGAAGATGAACAGTTTCCATGTGGTAGCAGGCAAGCTCTGATAATCAGAGTATTTATCATATACTGTGCCACCAGATACTTATCTGTGTGTCCTATGAGCAAAAAATATATAAAATCCATAAAAATTGTCAGTAGGTTTATGAAAAATATCCCATTCATGTATCAGGCACCAGGAAAAAAAGATGTGTTACATTATTTCATGTATTATCCAGTCTCCTCTGATTCCAGTCTTCCATTCCTGCATATTTACATGTTTACTTGCTACAATGTCTAGACCTTGCTAGCACAAACTCCAGTTTGGTGCTGGTGTTGGGCCAGTTTTGCACACTGGTTTGTTTGTCAGCACAAACTCCCATCACAGGAGTGGTTATGCGGAGATTAGCTCTCACAACCACAGGAATTGACACAGGGAATTAGTACTTCCCATTCTTGCCTCAGCCAGCCACGTTTTACAGCGAGCACACTCTTCTGTGCCCATGATGAATATTTCCACTGTCACCTTTTAACAAATGGAAATATTAAAGCACAGAGTACGAAGTGACTTGCCAGGGGTCATACAGAAGAGTACTGGAGAGACAAGAGAAAATGCAGGATTTCAACATTCAGAGACGTGCCTTAGCCACTTTCCAAGGCTGCTTTACTACAGCACACATACCTCTGCATGCAGTCACTGCTACAAAGCAGCACATAACAGCTAATTTGGTAGGCATAATCCTGGTATTTTTCAGGAGCTTGCCCAAGAATAGGATACACAGAGAACTTCTATAATTCCCTTTTGTTAGTGTTGCTGGAAAGCACGTGAACAGTCTTGCTGGTTACTCACCAATGCTCTTACCTGTGCCATATCATCCAAACAGTTGAAAATATACTTTCTTGCTTCCTTTGACTTAATCCCCGTCTCTGCCTCATGATCATCTGGCGTCTGCTCAAAACAGGACACAGACATTGACCAACACTGCCCTGCAACCAGCTGCAGATTATGTGCTACTTCCCACGTGTGCTTCATCCTGTCCTCATCAGGGACCATTGTGTCTCTCTTGCCTGACTAGACACCATTTACACGATCTCCACCATGGTTCTGTGACATCTTTCATGTCACAAGGTGATTTATCTCTTCTGTTTCACTTCTGAGGGTCCTCCCAACTATGGTGGGTCCCTTACATCCACCCTGGCATGAGGTGCAGCATCCCATCCCAGCCAGAAGCCCACTGGCCTCTCTCCTTGGGGACAGCATGCAGCCAAACATACTGGCACAGGATACTCAGGGCTCACCTGCTTTACTAGAGGTCTCAAGTGTACAATTAAGATGCTTGCCTTTCCCCCCCACCCCCCTTGAGTTAGATATTAGAGCAAAGTCTGCCCACTACACACCAATTCATTGACTACTTAGAGGGAGATCTCCAGGTCAGCTCTGGACTTAAGTTTAGCTACATTGCAATGCCAAGCAGGTATATTATAGGCTCCAAATTTTGTGGATGGCAGTTTTACCTTGGGCAGTACCCACCCCTATGTCTGTGCTGCACTGTAAAAAGCAAGAACTTAGGCTTTGAGGTGACCTGAATGTCTCTGCATTTCCAGCCAACAACTTCAAGGTGAAAGAAACAACGTAATGTCTTCCTACCTTCAGCCTCCACAAGGGATATGGTGAGTCTGTATCCCTGTTGAAAAACCTCGTAGTCTTTGTCCCTGCACTTAACAAATACTCCGCTGGTAAGCCCTGCGTCTGTGAAATGTAGCGAATCTGTAAGAGAAGGATGAGAGGTCACTGTTCATCCTGTGAAGATCTCTGGGTGTCTTCCTTGAAGGAGTGCAGAAGACATTTGAACCAACAGAACAGAAAAAAAAAAAAGAAAAAAAAAAAAGATGTAGCACATAGAAAGACTTCACCCCAACAAACTCAGTGCAAGAATGAGAAGAAGAGAATTTCTGTATGGAATTTCCTCCATTTATCACCTACATCACTGGAAACTAACCCTTAGAGGGCACTCCCACAGGGCCTAAGGATGAAAAGAGGAAAGTCCCTAAGTTTTTAATGGTCAAAGAGAAGGACCCACACAGTTATTTCAACGGGATGTCTCAACACTTTGTGCCCCCTCTCTTCTTCAGGAAGTAATTTCAGCGATTTGATATTTGCTCTCTAACTTTTGCCCGTTTTCTTCCACCTGAACACACAGCCTGTCCTAGGAGCAGTCTGAAGTTCCAAACAGAGGATTATGAAGTGACTACCTCTGAACTAAGGTGTAATACACACTCAAAGCAACTGACACCCTCATGGGATGGAAAGTACTTGTCTCTACTGACTACATGTCATTATTTGGGTTGCATCCACAAGCATGACCTCGTTGGCACCCACACAGCTAAAATATACTCTATTTGTGTTTCCAGGATCTCAAACTTTTTTTTAATTATAAAGGAGAAAGGGTCTGTGACTACACAATTAAAGATCGATGTCACATATGCCTGAGATGCCACACAAAACCTTAACTTTGTCACCTCCCTACTCCTGAATGGCTTCATTCTGCAAAATTGCTGCAAACTCTGCAAAACTACTAAAACAGTCACCTACTCTAGAAAATCCTAGGGAAGAATGGAAAGCATTTTTGAGAGAAGAAACAGAGAAGGATAAAAACATTAAACAAATAAAGGCATAAAAAGCAGCCGTGGTTTCAATCACTTCCAAGCACTCAGACCCTGGTTCACTGTGTATGGCTTGCTCAGCTCTGCAGCTCCTTAGGTCCATCAGAGCTCACATACCTGAGAGGCACCAGGGTCCTGCCTGTAGCCCAGTGCCAGTGCTGCAGCCAGAGGCCAGGATCAGCCCCTACCCCTTTCCCAGCTCCCCAAGAGCCCTTGTCACACTTTACCAGAGGAGGCTTTGTGCTGGGCAGTTAAGCTGGCCAGTAAGGTATGGTGATTTCTTTTTCAGCTGTGTGCTTTATGGCTTTTGGGGTGCAACAGGGAAGAGAAAGAAATCCACTCTTCATGCTTGGTTTTCAAATGCTTTTAAGTTGCTCAGCTACATCTGATTTCCTTTAGAGTCACTAATAGCCCTGCTCTTTGCTGCAAGTTATTTCCCCTGCCAAATTTTACCTTTAGAGCTCTGATTAAAAAAATGCTAGTTTTAAAAGAAAAGTCAAGAAAACATTTCAGCATGTGAAAAACTTATTTATTATCCTGCTTTTTTTCTCTTTTTAAAAAAAATTATTTCCTAAAAGAAAAAAGACCCTTTTCAGGCTGCATTTGCAGACAGCTAAGATCAGCCTGAAGAATACTATGGCAAAGCAAAGTATTCTATGGCCCTGGCTCTAGCTGCCACTACATTATCGGTTTTAGGAGTACAAAAAGAGCATAAAATCCTATAGGGAGAAAAGGGATGACAGCTTATATTAACTGGAAACCTACATCAATGCCAACGTTCTCCTTGTCATTGCTTTTAATACACACTCTCATAAAAGGAGTTATGAAATGCAGCCGAGTTCATGCAGTTTCTTCTAACAAATAAGGCTTTATACAGCACTTGCTGTTACAGCAGAGAATGGGTGCCTGTTCTGCTCAGTGAGGAGAGACATGTACAGAGCTCTCTGGTCAATGGCAGCATTGACTCTCGATTGGGATTTCACTCAGGTGGCCAGGTCTTAAAAGCCAGCGTACCAAGCTGCACACTGGTTACCTGGAATAAACACCCAGGTGCATAATGACAATGACTTGGGAGAGCAAGAAACACAGATCCATCATTAGCAAAAGTGAAAAAGTTGGCACCTGTTCACTCTGACAAGAGAAGGGAAAAAGATGTGTGCACTTACCAGCACGCAGGGCAATATCCACACTCACCTGATCGTACTCCGAAGCTCCTGGGTACAAGGGCCAGCCCAAGAACAGCTCTGCAATGACACATCCCAATGACCACATATCGATTGCTTCACAAAAGGGTAAACCAAGGATGATTTCAGGGGCTCTGTGAAGGAAGAGGTCAGAAAACATCAGCAAGGGGAGCAGAACCACTTGGCTGGCGTAGGGCAGCTGGTGCCCATCGTGACCCTCAGAGAGCTGCCGCCAACAAGTGTCACTGCTCTGAAAGAGCTGAGGGACACACTGCTCACCGGCACAGTGCTTGCGAAGCAAACATTAGTTGGTGAATATTTATCCTTACAGAAGAGTACTGTGGCCATATACAGCCAAGAGACAGCCCTACGTTTGGCAGCATTTTGTAAAGGAGAGAACTACCACTGCTTTCATCCAGCAAGTGGGAATATGAAGGCACCCAATCAAGGCCCCCACTCGAGGCTCCCAGGCCCAGCTCGATGCCCTGTGAACTGTGTAGATCCCCTGCAGTGAAGCATCCTCTGTTCACACAGCTCTGTGGGTTCACAAACAGCCACACATTAAATAATCATTACAGGACTGGTATAAAAGGATTACTGACTTTATAAACAAATGGCTGTAACAAAAAAACAGAGAAATAATGTAATTAGATCTCTTAGACCTAAGTCTTTTCCTCAGGAGGAAGTAGCCAAGAAGCCTTCCTTTCCCAGTCTGTCCCAGGCAGCTGATTAGATTTCCTTTTCCCTTTCAGCCCAAACAGCCAAAATGCATCAGCTCTCTGGCTATGCATTTATTGCTGGGTCCAGGAGATGCCACCAAAGCACCTCTGCTCCCTCCCCTTCCAGGGGGAATCTGTCCCACTGCCTTTGGGGTGGTTGGAATACTTCTCCACTGATGCTGAGAAGGTCTGTAGGATGAGGTTAGATGAACTTGCTCAACTCTAATGGCCAAGGTGAGATGAGATGAATTGTGACCTATGTGCCCCAAACATTCTGCATTTCAAAAACTTCTGTGTGAAAGAACCAAAAATATTTTCCAAATACTGAAAACCTTATACACACAAACACCTTCCTTATTTATCCCATATCTGCCTAGATGTCCATATGCAGTTATGTGACACAGTTCCTATTTACACAAAGATCTCCTAAAGCTTCTCTTCTGTTCTTCTTGCAACACTTCTAAAGCTCCAGCTTCTGATTTCATGGGATGTACAGCAGGAAGAAAAACTTACTCTCCCATACTCCTCTAACTATAAAAGCAAAAAAAAGCAGAAGACAGATAAAAGAAACACTCACTGCTTTAAAACTTTCATAATTTTAAATATAGCCTTGGGATTTCTCGGGCCCTCATACATATTTTGGGAACTGGGGTTGGCTATTGAGCAAATCAAGTGCCACCATCCAAAGCTCAAAATGGTTCCCAGTTCCCCATCTGTCATCAGGATAAGATCTGACACTAGTGAGATCATACTAAGGATTACCAATTGCAGTGGAAAATATTATGTTTTAATCACGCCATTACATAGTCATGTCAAGACAAGTCTTTAGCCAAGAAACCAAGCAAAATGGTAATTTTTTTCCAAAGAAGCAAAGACCCTGCAGCAAGAATATATGCCCTCCACAAACTCCCCCAGTTTTGGGGGGACTTGTAATGATAAAATTCCCATACTACCTTTTCTTAAACGAGCAATGCAGTACATAAAAAATACAGGAAATTTTGAAGTTGGAATTCTTTGTGCCATTCCCACAAAAAACAAGTCAGAAACTTAGAAAGTGGCTACCTTTACCCCTTCTAGCTTCATCTGTGCTTGTCATTGTCATACCCTATTGCTCTTTAGCCCACTGTGACAAACTTAGTATTCTAACAGCAATCTCGCCTCATGAATAAGGGGTTAATTTTCCTCTTTTCCTCCCTACTCCGTCATCCCATCATCCCTGTCATCCCTACACACTACTCGACACCTAGACAAAATGCAGAGAGAAAAAGACAGCTATGGTGACCTGAATCTCATTACTATGTAAATCCTGCATTCAAAGCCATCTGCCTCTCCCTGCCTGCCTTCCACATTGTGAACGAAATGTCCCTGGTCACTAATGAGAGCTCAGCCACCAATCGCCTGAACTTCAAATCCCTCCCACTAACTCAAGTGGAGGGGTGGACTATAGGGATATTCCCAACATGATTTTGTGTGGAAAACTCCCTGTTCATAAAAAACACTTGCACTGCCGTCATAAGTGATGCAAGTGATGTGATGCAGCACACATCTCCTTTCCTCTCTCCCCACACTTATGCTGCCAACACCTTCAGACCCCTGCAAGAAGGCATGACCTAGAATTTGAGGTTCCAAAATCTCTTAAATTTTTTTTTTCTTCTGAGTCTTTGGCTGTCCAGTGGGTTTTCCTGAAAGCTCCACTTTCTGGTGTGCAGTAATTAGGAGAGAATTTCTTTTTTACATGCAGAAGTAGTTTTCCATCTCTGCAATTGGGAAAAAAAGCACTAATCAATGTCCACATTATTGTAACACATAAAATGCAACTAAACAGAACACTGCTCAATCTATGAATTCTAACAATGGTGAGAATGCCTTTGAGAAGGGGCCAGATCTTGGAGCCTTATGTACACCACAGCCACCACTTGCTGTGGTTTTCTCCCAGTCTTCACATCATAATTGCGATTTTTCCATGGAGAGGGAGTGGCCCTAAGACAAAAAGATGTTAACTTAATTAAGCAGTCATTAAGACACCTCAAGAACAACAGGTAATGGACACCACACAGGCTTCCAGATTTTCAGCCAGCAGATACCTCCTGTTTGCTTTGCGAAAGAAGAAGCTGGAGTCACCAGGAGCAGTGCTCTGCCTGCTTGAGATGGCCAATGCCAAGCATTTTGGGGCAGGATGCTATGAGCTCTGTAATGAAATAATCTGTCCACTGATAAAATACCTTTGAACCTCTACTGTGGTGGATATTGTTCTTTATGCTCAGTTATGGGTGCATACCTCCTTCTGCACATAGTATCTAATATGTGCAACTCCTCTCTTTCTCAACATAAGCATGTCAGTTTTTTAAGACAAGGTGAGATCTTGACTTCCATCGCATGTTGTGGCACAGAGTTCCACAGGCAACCTTCTGCTTTCAACAGTATCTTAGCTCAGCTGTTTAAAGCTCGATTTTCCTTCATAAGGTTTAAATTTGTCACCTCTCACTTCATGTTCACATAGATAGGTCTAGGGGTGAAGATGGAAGTGATTGAATCGCCTGTCCTTTAACACGAGCTATTTTTATACCTCTGCCCTGTTCTCCCATGTCTGCAGCAGCTTCTGGCTTCTCAGTGTACCATCCCATGCATGTTTCAATCCACTTCCACTGCCTGACCCTACAACTCCTTCTCTTGGCATGACTGCTTGGAGACAGGCTGAAGAGACCTAGAAAGTGTTAAACACAAGGATATTCCCCAGACTTATTTTACACTATTTGCAGAATGCTTTTGCGTTCCAGTCTTCCCTGAGCTTAGTATTTTGTTTGCTTTTGGAGTGACACGAGGCATTTCAGCAGATGTTTTATCTGGGAGATCCTCTGAGACACACAGTTCTTTCTCCAGAGTAGCTGCAGTTAATTTAGGACACAGAATTATGCAGAAATAGTTCATTTTTTCTCTTCCAATGTTTGCTGCCTTTCAGTACTGCACTGATCTGGCATAATATTTTCTGTAATCTAGATCAAGTCCTTTAAATGCTCCTCACTCTTTTCTGCAGCCTAACCTAAGCAAGTCTGTGATATCTGCATGCTTGAACACTTCACTACTGATCCAGCACTTTTTACAGATAATTAATACATTAAATAACTCTGGTCCTAAAATGTGCATGCAGTCCACTCCACAACTGACCCTTGTTTTCCTAAAAGCACTCATATTTAGCTCAGCAATAAAAATGGAGTAATTCTCTTTCCCAAAGGGAAAGAAAACAGATTCCCTGTCTTAAACAGTGCTTGTGCAGAATTTCTCCATTCTGCAGCTGCTAACACTGTGTAACAAGGGAAAATGCCCTATGAAAGTGTGCACATCTGAGTATTGCAATCATAAATGGGAAGGACAATTCAAAGAGCAGCAGATCCTCCTGAGCAGCACTATCTTCAGCAGATCTCTCCATGACTGCACAGAGAAGTATTTTCTGTACCAACAATACAGGTTTTTTAAGATAGACTCACCAAACCTTTTGATTGTGGCGAGGATCTTGTCTGACAGCACACCATGGAGCCAGCTGCCAGATACCTCAATACATGCAAGAACATTCCCATTTCCCGCTCTCCGCCCATTTCTTGGCTGTGCATCTGCAACACTCTTGGCACAGTAACTCTTGCCTCCAGTACAAGACACACAGAAGGAAAATAGAAAACTTTGCCCTCCTGTCCTTCCTCTCCCATGAGCTGCCCTCGATGTCTTCCAACAAAAGGCACTCCCCTTCTGCATGCACAGGCACAACCTGTTCTACAGCTCACATAAATCTCACCAGCACAGATCAAAGGTTTAACTCCACTTGCCACCAGCCTGGGAAAGACTGAAGAGCCCTAACAAAAGCCTCTATCTCCAGGACAAAAGAAGCCATCCCCACTTCCCACATCTCCTACTCCTTTCTGACTCAATCACTTGCCTGGACAGCAAAGGCTGACCTGTTTCTCGGCTCAGCAGTGAGTCCAGGCAGTCTCCCATCCTTTGGAGCCCAGCTTGAATGTGCCTATGTACATCAGAGAGCTGCTGGTGCCGGTGCCCCAGGGCACCAGGGTCCCTGTGCTGGCAGCAGCCGCAGGTCCCCAGAGGCAGAAGTGCCACCTCATAATTTGCTTGCACCTCACACACGACCCCATCCTGCTTTCAGGCCTGCTGCTGGCAGAGTATTTACTTTAGCAACCCTGCTTTGTGGCAGGGTAATTTCATTGTCTGGTGTTTCTGTCAGGAAAATTAATTACCAGTCTAGCTTGCTGGCTTTTTCACCCACACATCACAGGACATTAAAAACAAATGCCAAAAAAATTCATTTCCACAGACTCAGATTCAGAGAGCTGGGATATTTCTGAATTTTAAAACTTCCCTGCAAACTGCCATCCTCAGGAATAATTTACCACCTCTGGTAGGGTCCCATGGCCAAGCGTGATAGTCTCAGCAGAGTCCTTCATGGACAAGTGTACACATCAGACAGAAATATAACTCAAAACTTGATACTTGCTGGCACCCTGAGCAGAGAGTGTTCCTGCTTCCAGAAGAAGGTTAGGGGCAGCCGCAGACCTACAGTGAAGATGTCTCTGAGCTGGTACACACAGCTCCTGTCTCACTCTACCTGTCTCACCTGCTAAAGCCTGGATTCTGGGAAGTACCAGCTTTCACATCTCCACTCAGGAAGCTCTGGGCAGAGGCAGAGAGGCAGGAGCTGAGCTCCTCTGCTCAAGCAGGGATGCACTGACCAGCTGCACCCAGGGCTTCGTCCCACTCAGGGCTCATGCTCTCCCATGCATCAAGATACCTCTTGTGAGGACAAGGAACTGCATCCTTTGTGAGTCTTACAAAGAGGTTTTTTTTTCAAGTGATGGAGCTCTCTCCTCCTCTCAGATGAACCCTTTCTTTGGCATCTTTATGGACTCTTTCTCATACCTGCTCACTCGACCCTTTTGTATTTTGTAGACGTGTCCACCTTTTATTGTCATGTATTGTAGAATGCAGAGTACCTTCAACTCTTAGGTAATGGAGGTGGAATGCACAGAGAATCTTTTTTTTGTTCTTCTGTGCTTCTCAGACTCCAAATCAATTCTTAAGTGAAGGGACGTAAAAGGCGACAGGCTCGTATTCTGGAACTAAAAGGTTACAGTTGCTATTTCTCCCTCCTCTCCACTCACATAGACACTCAGAAGAGACACAGACATCGAACATGGATGATCACCAGAATAAGGCCATCCTCTGCTCCAGGGCTGGGTGTCTGCAGACTTTTGTGTCTGTGATAAAGACAGCCACCAGGGCCAGAGCTTAACACACCTACAAGCACCAACAGCTCCTGCTTGCTCACTCCCCATCCCATGCAGTGGACAGAAGAGCAGCTCTAGGCCCCACTCATGTCACTCAGCAGGGAAATGCTGGGCTCACCCTCATTGCTGGACTTCTGCATTTCTCCAGCATCCCTAAGCAAGAGACAGCCCTGGAGTCAAGACTCATCCCAGAATATGCAGGCACACTATGCCTTTCAGATTCCAGAATAAAGTTCCAGCCACGGAGAGGTCAGTCAGCACAGGGTTATTCCTGAGGGAGGAAAAGGACCACAGAGGAATGCCAACCAATTGGCCACAGTACACTGCTTGCCCACAAAGATGTATTGGTTTAAGTGATAAAGAAGGACAATGCCAGTACAGGGCCTTCTAGCAGGCTCCGTATTTCACAGGTCAAAACAGGCATATCTGGTTTCTGGGAAGGACTGGGGCTATAACCAGAGCCATTTCCAGAGCTGCCAGGCCACCTGTACAACCACCACTAGAAGGGAGCTCCAACACTGCACTGCTCATCTTGCTCTTGCCCATCCCTCAAGATTAGTCTGCAATACTTCAAAAAATATCTGAATCAGCTCAAAAGACTGGAGGCTGGATCCACTCAGCCCTCAGTGATGGTTTATGTTACAGGACATAAATATAAACTGGAGACCGGTAACCAGTGAGGTACTGCAGGGGTTTATCCCAGACTGGTCTCATTTCACATCTTTATCCCTGACCTGAGGAGGAGGCAGAGTGCATTCTCATCCAGTTTATGGGTGATGCCACACTGGAGAGACCTGGCCATGCATTTGAGGGCAGGGCTGCCACCCAGAGGGACCTGGACAGGTGAGAGACATGGGCTGATAGGGACCTTCTGAAATACAGCCAGGAGAAATGCCAGATCTGGCCCCTGGGACAGATGAGCGCTGGTGACAACTGGGGAAGTGCTCAGCTGGAATGGCCATGAGAACCTTGACTCAAGGGGCAGTGGGCTACAAAGGAAGACCCTGGCAGCAGCAGGACCAACAGCTTCCCTGGAGCAGGGCCAGCAGACCAAGGAATGCGGTAACCCACCTACAGCCACATCTGGACACCATGTTTGGTCTGGGGATCCCAGCGGGTGGGTGGGAGAACCATGGTGTCTATGACAGCAGCCTGCCCCTCCTCCTCTGCCACATGGAGAAAATGGTGCCAGGCTCTTCCCTCAGGTGGGTAGCAGAAGGCAGAGATGACAGAAACTGAAACAGGAGAGGATCCCTCTGGGAATGGGGAAAACACCTCCACTGTGCAGATAAATGAGCCACCAGCACAGGCTACCCTGAGGGACTCTGCAGTTGCTATCCTTGGAGGCTTTTAAGACCCAGCAAGATGAAGTTCTGATCTTGATCTCACAGCAGACTCTACCTTGACCATCAGATTGGACTAAATGACCTCCCAGGGCCCCCTGTCACCTGAACTTCTCTAACTCTATAAGGTCCAGTAACCATACATTTCTCAATAGGAAGGTCACCAAGCTCCTCCTATATACAGGCGAAATCCTACACAGCTGGGAGTGCTTCCCGTGGTACAGGTGCAGGTCCCAGGATGTTTCAATCAAGTGTACATACACATAGTTCTGTATTTTAAAAACAGAGAGCAAGTTACATGACAATTACTTCTGAACTTGACTGGAGTAATTATCAGCTAAGCCTCATGAGCCTCTCACTGCTAGCTTAGGGTATTTAATAGCAAATAACTCATAGAAGCAGACTAGACTATCCACCCCTGGCCACTGCTCATGTTCCACCGGGGTGCTGACTGGGAAGGGTGAAAATACTCCAGAGGATGGTGTCAGAGGCAGACAGGGCTAGCCTGAACCTCAGGGAAGTCACCCACTCCCTCCCTGCCCCAATCCCGGGCCATCGGAGTAATGCGTGTGTCACTCCGGGCAAGCATTCAGCCAGCCTGTCTTAGAGACCTCCCATGGTGGAGCATCCATAAACTCTGCTGTGCCCCAAAGGACCTCGCCCCTTGTAATTTTAAGGAATAATACAGCTGTGCATAGCTGACTTTATGTCATGCTTAATTACAACGTGTTGTCAATCTGGCATCTATATAATACATATGGAAAAACATAATTTAATACATCTCACTTGACTTTGCTTACACCTGGCTTTCTGCCAGGCTACACCTCCTCCCTCTCCTCACTCTGCCTCGGCCTCAACACATACTCAGTACCCATAACCTTGTCTCTTTTTCTCTCTTGCTCACTATGTCTGTCTCCTTTTCTGCTTCATCTTTTCTGCTCGCTTCCCACACTTACTGTGGACATTCCACACAGGAACCCCCTACCCCTGTGAAGGGGGTGCACACCTTGCACCTGGAAACACAACCCTATGCTGCTATGGGTTTGCATCCATCTTGAAAAATGGGGAGTCACAGAGAGATATATCAGGCACTCCAATAGGATCCCCCTGCTCGCTGCCACCATCCACATGAGGCTCTTGGAAAAAGCAATTTCCATAGGTTAATCCTGGAAGACTTTCAAGTAAACCACACTTACATATCAAGCACTTGCCATCCCTATGCACCTTTCTTGGGATTAAGAAAACTGGATTCAGCCATGAACAAAGCCTGGGTTTAAATGGGGAGGGAGGGGTCCCTGCTGGGAGGCTCAGCACCTCTCTGCTCTCCTACATACATTGTACATAAACACTTCATTTAGGTTAGGGCCTTAAAGAAAACCTCCTGCTCTCTTCAGCAAGAGCGTGTGAGCAAATAAATGACTGAGCCCAGAGCTGGAGAAGACAGTGCAGCTGTTTGTGGAAACAAGACAAAAGATTTAGAAACATTTGCTTTTTTCCTCCCCTCTCCCATGTCAGGCTGTTTACAGAAACCAAGGGATGAAATTTTGCAGACAAAACCACTGAGAGCAGCCTGTCAGTCTCGAAGGGAAGGAGATAGGGAGGGAGAGGGAGGGGAGCGTAGGCTTCTTTCAGGATTATGGATCATTGCTAAATTGCTCTATCAATTATTAAACCCATCACTCAAAGCACAGTAACCAAAATACAGCAGATAAAGCCTTTCTCATCCACTCTCTACCAGCTGCTTTCCTCCTCCTAAAGCCAGAGGGGAATGAAAATTCCCATAGTTTATATTTTATAAAGATCATTTTCCCTATGCCTTGAAAAGAAAAGATTTTCCAGACAAGGTACAGTGGAACCAAGCCCATGGCAGGAAGATATTAAAGCAGGAATTGCCCTTTTGACTAACAGACCTAAGGAATAAAACAAAATCTCTCCAATCAATATGATTTCTTAACACTGACAGGTTAAAACATTTGTCTGTGAATAAATGAAGAAGCAGGCCTCAGTCATCAATACCTATTAGTTGCTGTTTGCTCTTTGCCACTGCTGCTGAACAGATCTGAGATCAACAGCAGGGTGGGCACGGTCCCAGAAAAGGACAGGACAAAGGGGCACGAGGCACCTGGTCTGGCCAGTGGCTCTGTGGAGAAGGAAACTGCAACCATACATCCAGGGTGAGACAGAAAACCCTGGGTGAGCAGGGCTGAGAAGGAACTACACAAGAGGGGATAATCAGCTGGACAGGCTTCCATGTGGCTACCAGGGTCTGGATGGACCTAGTGATTCTGTGAGTTTTTAGCAGCACCACATGCACTTGCTGGAAGCATTTACCATATGCATCATCTGAAGCAAATACGTGCCTGAGTCCTGGCAAGGGCCTGGCTGCAGCTCAGGTTAAACATGCACTCGTGTTTTGCTGAACCTGAATCCCCTAGCAAGTACTTGCTGTGATCGAACTGGAAATCATAAAAGGCAAAAATATGCTAGTAAACCCAATAATGGAAAAGAGAGCCAGGCCCTGGGTTTGACCAAGAGCCTGCTAAGCTTGTCCCAGTGAAGCATCTTTGTACATCCCTAGAGGAAGCCCTACTGGACTGACCACAATCATACTCACCTCTTTGCATTCAGAAATGCAGGACTCCATAAACTTGAGAGGAGGTGCACAACACGAAGCACCAGGACCATTGCCCAGGGGGTCGACACTCCACGCTGAGCCAGAAGCACAAAAACACGCAGAGGGGGTGATGCAACAACAGCTACATTCAGCACAGCGTGACCTCTGGTTGTTCTCCCAAACAAAGGGCCATGCATGGGGGAGGGTCGGGGCTTTCCCAGGTTATGGAAGAAATCAGAGAATAGAAAAATCATAATTTGAAAACAAAAGCCCTATCCATGCCTGGCAGTGAATGGACGAGCCGCAACGTATTGGGTGCAGAAATCCCCTGAAGGAAGCATCTGATCAAGAGAGGAAGAATGCCAATTATGTGCTCCCATTCATGCCACTGCAATGAAAGCATAATTCTGACTCTGCTTTCTGACCCGCAGTATGCAATTTATGCAAATCCAAGCTGTTCTTGCTTCCCTCAGAGCCAAGTGTCCACCAATGCCAGAGCTGGCTCTAACTTTTTGTTTTCCTTTTCAAATCTATTGTTTTCACTGCTGAATATTTAAGACCTTTTGTTGTTGCTGTTGCGTTTCTTTGGAAATGAAATAATAATTGAAAAAATCCCACAGCACATAGGAACAAACAAAAGTTGACTTTTCCTCTCTCCAGCCATTCTGCCATGCTCAGTTCCATCCCAAGCCCTTATCGTTCCAGCCCAGAGCCTTGCCACGTATTGGCCAAGTGAAGCTTCTCATGTCTGATCTGCAACATTCCCGACACTTTTGTTCACAGCAAATACTGAAAGTTGCACCAAGCTGCATGGTGGTTTTATAGGATTAGCCTGAATACTCAGCCAACTGTCAATATAAGGCTCCAAAAGATTTCTATCCTTGGCAAACACGGATATGAACCAGACTCAGGCCATGATTCTAAGACTGGCTTCACAGAACAAGTGGCAGGTCTGAGGCTAAAAATATCAAATTACTGCAGCCTTCCTTTATTTTTTTTCTTTTTTTTTTTAATCACGTCTACTGACTGCCTTCTTTTTTTATAATTAGAAGAAGACAAAGACAAAAATAAAGTCCTTATCCTGCCTGCTCCTCGGAGAAAGGAGCATTGCCCTTTACTTATCTCTGAAGAGCCACACAGATTTAATATTATTATTAGCTGCAACTATTCATATTTCTGTAGCACACAGAAGCCCCAGCAGAGCCCGAAGCCTCACAATGCTAGATGCTAGCTGTTAAAACGTGCTAAGGGACTGTGTCGGCTCCAGAGAATTGATGATCTAAGACGATGTGTGGTGACAGGGGAACAGATTGGTGGAGCAGTTCGCCCAAGATCATACAGTGAGAGCACAGCAAAGCCAAGAAAAGAAGCGGGGTCCTTGTGAACAGTGTGCCGTATCTATTAGACCACGACTTCTACTTATTATAGCAGGGAACAACAATAAAAATACACAGATTTGAAGGCTCTTTCAAAGAAGATGGGTATTACTGAGGTAAGGCAAGTTTTAGGTCAAAATGACCTGTAGATGTCACCCAGCAAGACAGAAGCTATGCCAGGAAAAGCGCATGAAATCCAAGGCCCACTTTTAAGCCCCGCCTGGTGAGTCACAGCACCCTGCCTATGCTCTGAGGACCTGTTTGGTCCTCACAGGTTTAAGGAAAAGCCTGGGAATGCCTGCTCATCTGCACATGGAGATCTGCGTGGCAGGGAACAGAAGGGACACCTCGGAGCTGCCCCAATTGGCTATTCCTGCTGCAGAGAGTTGAAAATTTCCACTTTCAACTCAAGCCCTACTTGAGGCAGCACAGCCAGTGGAGGGGGTGACAACAGCCCCCTGTACAAGCAGCGGGGCACAGCACAGATTGCAGAAGCACAAATCCACTCTAATTTAGTTTTATTACATTTATATTAGGGCTAACATCTGGAAGTGTTAAGTAGAGCCCTACTGTACTAGATGATGTAAAAAAATGTATGAAAACAGTCCCTGCACTAAAAAATTTGCAACCTAATTTGGGATCCCTCATCACCCTGGAAATAAAAGCTCTGGGACTTGCTGCTCAGCATCTGCTAAGACAGGATCTGCAACCAAGCCCGAACAAAACGCAATCCCTGACCCACTGGGGTGACCACTATGAATCTAGATCCTGCAGCTACCATATTTTAGGGCCAAAGACTGCAACTGCTCCCTTGTCCAGAGATGGAAGAGGGCCCTTGTAGCTGTAGCAGGGGAACGACTCTGATTTTAACTGTCAATGTCACACATCTTAGTGGAGCCAGACAGAAAACCAGGATACCAGAAGAACGCAAATGTGGTGTGCAAATAGTCCCAAAGGAACCATGATGCTTGCAGGAAGAAAGGCACCACTTCAGAAGAAAGACTTTTAAAACACAGTCTTCTGCAAAGTTAAGTTCATTCTTTATTTAAAACCATCACATAGAAAATTCAATTGTTCTCTAACGCATCTCTGTACCAAATCAGGAACCTAAATTCAATCATTAAAGTGTGAAGCTGATGAATTTAAATCCATAGTAAGTGCAAATTTCAACACAATTTTAAGTAAGGAGTTGCTCCCAACACCTTCATAACATGTCAACACATAGTCATATATTTGTTTCTGGGACTCTTCAAATGTCTCCTTTTACTGTTTCATTTTTTTTCTTGCCAAAACAAATTCTGAAAGCTATCCCGATGATCTGAAAAAATATAAACATTTTCTGCATGTTAAAATCTAAGGTGGCTATGACAGAAATTTTTGAGAGACAAATCTTGCAGGAAAAAAAAATTAATAAAAAAGAAACTTTTCACTGTATGCAAGGGGAATCTGAACTGATTCCTATCTGATTAACTTCTAATTTGTCCTTGGATCACACTGCAGTGAGGAAGTAATTTTTTAATTTCACTGTTTTGTAAGTAGCCAGTACTGTCCTTGTAAAGGGCGAAAAAATCCCCATGTATCAGGAATGCTCTTGGCTGAGAGGAAGTTTAGTAATTATTCCAGAGAGATAAATACAACAATCAAAAGTACTTCCCAGGACATGAAGGCAAAGAACCACCCTTTCTTGAAAGAAGGGGCTGTCTTATGTATACATTCCTATCTTCAATTATTGTGACTGCCTGTAACATTTAGCTCTCTATTGAGTCAACTGCAGGGTTCAAGAACATTTCCTGGCATTCTTTGCTTTTTTTTACATGTTGCAATTTTATCTGGTATGTATCATATGTGTCCCCCCAAAATGCCTGAACTGAACTCTCTTTCTCCTGACAGAGGAGTTCAGGCATTGTAAACTTGACTGCAGCTCTCAGAAACCTCATCACTTGAGAGCTGCGTTAGCACATAGTGAAAACTGAGCAGGTTTGGCTTCGATAGGTAAAACCACAGTCCGCTCAAAAAGCGGGGGATGCAAATGGACCAGCACCTCCCTTTTAAAGGCACTTTCATCCAGTTCTAAGCCCATGAATTTATTGCCCCAATGTCTTGGGGCTTCCCTGTCCCTCCATCAAAAAACTTTAGTGTAGGTTTTGTTACCTTTATTGCACCCTTCCCCAGCTCTATCCCTGCAGCTCCCTCAACACCCATTTCAGCTGCGGAAAGCCGTCATTTGGGTTTCCAAATTTGGGCTGTGATGGAGCTGGTGCCTCCAGCTGGAGGGGGGGCAGGCCAGAAGGGCCCTGCATGAGGGGCAGCTCACTGCCCACCTGTGATTTACTGCCAGCACGCAGCAATATTTAGGGTGCAATAGTAAGGTGGTGCACGAGTGCTTTACCAACAAACAAGACGGGGAAGGGAAGAACTGTATTTCCCCTGTTGTTCTAAGGGGAGGTTCACCTAAAGGTTAGCGAGAAAACAATGTAGGCCCATCGATCACTGGGACAGCTACCCTAGAAAGGTTATCCCGTGATCCTGCCTCATTTTTCACATCTATAATTACCCTGCCGCTTCTCCTCGCATCCCACCCATCGCCAGGCAGCAAATGCCAACCACTGCTGCTTTATTAATTATGTATTTTGCTCATGCCCATTGTCGCCGCCCCACAAGATGCTACAGCAGCGACAGGATTAAGTGGTACAACTTCTGTGATCTCCGCAGGGTGGCGTGGCCAGGGAAAGGGAGCTTGAGGGCTTTCCTGTTTTTCCTTCACCAGAGAAGGGAAGCGACCAGCTCCATATCCCATTCAGGTGGGAGGGATGCAGCTCTTTACATCTGCCCTGCAAGAGGGAGAAGCAGTCTAGGGGCATATGAGGGAAGACTGCTTCCATTCATGAAGGGCTCAGATTTCTCTTGGATCTTCATCCAACTGAAACAAAATGCCAATATTGCTGAACATACTTAGCACCTCCTAAAGCGCAATCCTACTCCAAACAGTGCCTGTCTAAAAACAGCAACGCCAGGCTCCTTGTTTACTGTGTCTTCCTGATGCCTGATCTGAATGTCTCAGTTTAAAAGGAAAAAGAGGGAAAAAAAGTAATTTTTTAAATCTACCAGTCCAGCAAACCCAACCACGGCTTCAGGAGCCACTCTGGACTTATTTCTTGCATATTTATGCACACAGACATGAGCAGCCAAATTAAGAGTTATGCAGAGATGGGCAGGGAAAGTGCAAGACAATAATTTGAAGACAACAAATTTGCAGGGAACTTGATATGTTTCTACTCAAAGTACAGCATCACGTTTCTGATTCAGGGGAGCCTGAGGGTTTTTTTGCTTTGAGGAAACCTAAAATAGCTTCCTTTCAGAACACGCATTCTGTAATCACCACTTCATCCTTCTGCAGTATTTCTGGATACAGGCTTTTCAGTTGTAGAATAATAGTAAATATATATAAAATATGGAAAACTTCTGCTTGATTGAGAACTATTTTCTGTTCTTGCTTTTTTTCTGTCCCACCAGAAATGACAACTAATTTATGTTCTAACAATTCTAAAATCATTATTTTCTAATTGTAACCATTTCTGCAGTAGAACTCAGGGTTGATGCAAAGTGGAATAGAAAAAAATTGCTGACAGAAGCAAAAAGATCGCATGACAAAAGCCAGCACAATGACAGAGTTGCATGCGTGTCCTGTTCCGTACCCCAGAGAAGTTCACACCCATTGAATGGTAATGAAAAAAGAAACACCCTGGAAAAGCCAGTAGGAGTAGATTGAAGAGGAAATTAACTGCAGAATTTCTCTTGAGAAAGAAACCTAGACCGAAAGCTTCTGCAGTGTCTTTGATGCTGTTGAGCTTGGAGATGCTCACCTTAGGATCCTGATAGCAAAGTACTCGGCACAAGCAGGATCCAGAAAACACAAGGAGGTGTAGTCCTCCTTCACACTGCCAAGAAAAACCAAAAGCGTGGCACCTGCTGCCCTTCAAGGCTAACTCACTGTGTCAAATGTGCTCCACAACACGTCCCTGAGACTGGAGGCGATCCAGGCACCTCTGCCAGACTTGGCTGATGGCTGAAAGCAAGGGAAAACCCACTAGAAGCACTGGCTTTTTGCACTGATGCCCATTCCACACACCGACAAGACACGTGTTGCTCCTGACCAGAAGTCAGAATTACCATCAACAGAAAACACAGATCACGGAGCTCATCTGAATGCAAGAGAGTGAAAGCCACCTACATCCTCCATCCATACCCCTTGTGCTGACTTCTCCAGTCAGGCCTGGTTTATAGTGATATTCTTTCTTTCAGTGGAGAAGGACAGTGTCAGTGCAGTGCTCATCATGCCCTAAATCCACAAGGCAACATTGACTTGCCACATGAGTGTCAGTTGTCACGAGTGTCATGACACTGTGCCCATGTATGTTTTGTTGGACTAAGAGGGAAGAGAACCCTCAAGAGTGACCAAGAGATTACCTAAAGCTTCTGGTTTTGACACTGCCTGCAAGATCCTCAGGGACATCAAGAGAGGATCAGGAAATGCCGTTATTGTGAGAAAATTTGTGAGAAAATGTTACTATCCATGTATGATCAATTTAAAAAATCTAAAATTTAATGATGGGAATTTTCTTGCCCTCCTGATTAAGCCCATTTATAGTTCTTTCAGGCTGATGGTTTAACCATAGGCTGGGGCATATGTACTTGGGGACATTTCTTGGTTGTTTTTGAATTCCATTGTTCAATTATTTGTTACAGAAACAAAGAACAATCAACAATATGTACAGAACCACAAGTTTTGGAGTGAAGCAACAGCCACAGACCCTTCAGAATTGAGATGGGTTCTCTGAGGATCAGTCTCACTCACTTATAGAAAAATCCCTGCTTTCCCACTTTTCCTTGAAGCAGCATGCTAGTCAAGGGAAGGATTAATTAGCTGATGTTTCTAAAGCTCTTTGAAGATGAAAAGTGTTATTTTTATTTTCAAGTCCCACCAAGTGGAAAAAAAAAAAAAAAAAAGGGGCCAGAGAAAGACTTCTGCTGCTTCCTACAGAGAGAGGTCTCAGGACTGAGCTCCTGTACAGAGACACTCCTCCCACACCACATACTAACCAGCAAGCCATCACCACAGCTCTTCCTCTGGGCCCTGCATTAACAGGGGCTCTGCCCAGCTGCCTATTTTCATGGAACATGTAGAACTCAGTACCACTGAGACCTCTCCCCCTGCATCAAATTTGCTGAATTTGTTCACCAGATTCAAAACTTAAGGGGAACAAAGCAGCTGCGTGATCACACACACCTCGTTTTTGTAGAATAGCAGATGAAAAGCAAATGAGGAAGGCCCTTGAATACAGATGCAGAGTGTCCAGCTACCAAGAACCCTGGTGGGCTATTTTTTCCTGAAGTGTAAATTACAGAAGTGATTTATCTCCCTTAAACACTTTGTATCTCTTGTTGGAATTTCTGTATGTCTCTATGCTTTTTTTTTTTTCTCCTCTTTGGCATTACGAGGATGCACTCAAGCAGCAGAGGCTTGCTGTTGGGAGGACTAGGATCCCCTGGCAGCTGGAGAGCAACAAGAAGCTTACAGGTAGGGTGCCCTGCCCTAGGAAGACAAAAATAGCAAGAAGACAGACAGGATTGCAATGTATTAGTCAAGCTGTGCTTAACACCCAAGACAAGGACAACAATGAGCTGTTACAGGTCAGGCCTGAAATGAGCTGGAAACCAAGAAGGGAAAGACTCCCGTGTGTAGCCCATTTACAGCTCCTTCCACTCCGTGATCTCATCAAAATCTCACCACCACCAAATATACACAGGATGCTTGCTCTGAGTTATCCTGTTAGGTAACACTGAATATTCATCTCACTGATGCCTAAGGTCTAGCACCAGATATATTCCTTCCCCCTGACCAGGCAGAGCTGGCAGGACCTGTCCTGAGCCTGCTTTCATCAGAATTCCTCTCCCTGCTCGCAGCTCAGCAAGGCACAATGTGCAAGAGCTGAGAGGTCCTGCAGAAAAACAGCCATCTGGTGAAGGGGCAGGAGGAACCGGTTAAAAACAGAGTAGCTCCACCATATGGAGAAAATAATTCAGTTGGGCAGTGTAGGAAGAAGCAAACCCTATTATAATAATTGTGTTGCCAAGTGATGTTGCAGACTTGTTTTTCCCCTCACGGCTTCTGCACTGATTAAGAACAGAGCTTCCCCCATAATATGGCACAATCCCCACAGCAAGATCAAACTGTTCCACCAAGTGACTTGTGGGAATATCAGAAACATACCAAAATGTCCATGAACTGAGCACGGAGACAGGAGCATTGCATTCCCCTACCACCTTGCCTATCCTTCCATTCTGAGCTAAAACACCTAGATTTTGGGATAAGCTAACCCGGTTCAGCTGGACGACACCCTGAGGAAAGCTGACTCAGCTCAGGAGGCAATTACACTAGTGACAAGCTAGGTTTGGAAAACTTCTGGCCCACCAAACCCAAGTACATGTAATGCAAAGCCTGCCTGGGGCTAAGGCACCTCTTTTCCTACACATGGGAATTCTGGCCCCCCTGTAATAATCCATACATTCAGAACAGAGTAATTTAATAAAGCCCTGATTATAAACAGGTCCTTCTAGAACAGCTCCCCTTCTTCTTCAGGCTGTTAATAAAAATGTATCAGGTATGGCAGCTCCAGAGGTACTCCTTCCCCTGTAGACTGAAGGTGACTCCTGCCTGGAGATCACACTAATCCCCCCACAGGAGCCATTACTATTTGGGCTCCCAGGGTCCTGCAATCAGATTATCGTAACTAAGAGCTAACTATGTGCAAACGCTGAGTTTCCAAGGTCCCTCCCTGGCTCTCCTGGTCACAGTGGCATGCCTCTGTTGGGAATACATCGGGCAAGGGATCCACCTCCATTGCTGCTCCCTGCCCACTCTCCGTGATGCCCCAGCCAGCAGTGCAAAGTGAGGTGCTGGCACCATCTCCTCGGTTAGCACACGCTGCTGCTGAGCCTGGCACACCAGGCAGAACAGATGCCTAGGCCAGGCTAACTCTGGGGCAAGGACAGATCTGGATGTCAAGATAGCCACCACACTTTTTCCTTTGTTTCCAACCCCCTACCCCTTTCCCCTTTCTTCCTTCTCACCCATTCCCATGCTGTGGCTTTCTATTGGCTGCATTTATTTCCAGAGACATGCATGCTTGTAAACAGAGAGATTTCCTTGCTTAAGCAGTATCGCAATTTCCATCCAAAATGGACAAACCCACTCATGTCTCCAAGGATGTGGAAGACAGAGAGGAAAACACAGCCTCTTGCTGCAGACATCTTTCCCAAGAAAGCAAAATCCCAGTCTGAGGCCAGTTAACATATTAGTCATTAATTCTGGATAAAAGGAAACATATTTGCATGGCCCTGCTTAGACAAGACTGAAATCTTAACATGCCCCTCCCCCTTCCCTGCTCTCCTTTAATACCTTATTAATATTATACGGCAGCACAAGCCAACATGCAAATAGAGCTCTATGCAAATACAGCTCAACGCAAAGACAGCTGCACTTGGTTACTCCAACTCCAGAGGAATAGCCAGGGGAAAAATAAATCATATAGATGATACAGAAAGCATGTCTTAGCTTCCAAATTTCCAGGGAGAAAGCCATGTGTGCACATCTGTCAGGGCAGAGTTTACCAAGTTTCATCAAGGAGATAAAGTAGTTAATACTTCACTTAATTAGAGGCTGCAATGTTCTCTTTGGGATGCTGAGAGGATTGCCCTCTTAAGAATCTAAGGCTCTGTCTTGCAAAACCTAATTCTAAAGTGGACTTAGAAGTAGAACTCTGCTCACTTAAAGGAATAGAGTCAGCTTTCCTGTACATTATTTTTCTGTTTAGTATTTCCACATGTACTTAATTTCTAGACAGAAGCCTTGTTACAGGTTTTCCCCAAAGCATGCGCCTGCAAACAGAAACCCTGAATTTGAAAGCAATCACTTCCATTCCTTCCCTAGCACTGCTACCAGCATTGCATTAATTGCTGCTGGCAATCAACAGGTATAGCACTGACGAGGGGCAGAAGTATTTCAACCCAGAGTGTCAAAGACAATGCACAGAATGAAAATTTTACTTTGACACATTTGTTGTCTGGCCCTTGGAGCAGCATCTAGATCAAGGGTGCTCTCAGAGCTGCTGGTAACTACCATAGCTGCCTGCAAGCAGAATGAAGTTCCATTTGACTCCATCTGTGAGAAGCAAGCCGGGTGGTCAGCCCCTAGAATATGGGTGGCATCAGAAAGACTCAAGCATTTTGCATTTCCATGAAGACAGCTGTTGGATTTTCAGAAACTTTAATATACCCAGGTAAGGAAAATGCAATTTATTAATCCCACTTTATGGCTGGAAAGACTAAGAGATGTAGCAGAAAAAATAATTACAAGTTCACAGAAGCAAACAAAAAAACAACTTCCTTTGTCCCAGCCTTCTATGTTAGCCAAAAGATCATCTTTGGATACAAGTGCTAAGTTTAATAGTAATGCATATCACTGCAATTGGTGACCTTGCATTCAGAAATACTTCTAGGCTGTAAAGGACAGCTGAGAACGCATTAAGGTCACTTGAAAAACTTTTTGAGAACAAGCAGTCCAAGGAATGTGATTTTTGTTGAAGAACTATTTGGAAATGAGGTTCCCAGCTGGAAAGCTCATCTGCTAGAAATGGCAAAGGAACGAGGGCATCTGTCTTGCCCAATAAATACTGAAACAACATGTCCCCGCTCTTAGCATAGGAACCGTGAGTCTCCAAGGAGCTGGAGTTCAGGCAAGAACTGAGGAGAACACCTTGCATCCCTTACTGGCATCTCTTCCAGCTGACACCACTTCATCAGTGAGCCTGAAGGAAGGGCTCGTAGAAGTTATCTCCACATTCTACTTCCATGCACTGGGTTTTAGATTTTTTGCAAATACCAACTTCAAAATCAGAGAGAGAAGAAGGTTACAAAACAATATAGCAACTGAAATACTTACAAAGCAACATCCTGTCTTTGGTGATCATTGATTCAAGCCCAAGATGTGTTACTTTGCTGTTAACTGCACTCCATACTATTATCCCACATACTGTTTTTATTACAGATAACGCTATACATCCATGCCTGCTCCATGGGCAAGGCTTTTATTTATAAATATCCATAGGCAGACATCTGGCATGTAGCAATACATCAGAAAGGGCCTCGATTTTATTTTATTTTTTAAATTTCGGTGCTACCAGTCTTTTAGCATTTTCCCTTCTTTATGTAACTGGGAAAGGGCTGAGGTGAGAAGGATCCCACACAGAAAAAGAGCTGGCTTGCAATGCAGAAGAATGAAAGCACTGCTAAGAAAATGAGAAGACAGCTGGCTGCCACAAAGGGTGCCAGACCTCGTGTCTAAAATTAAAGAATCTCATGTTCTGAGGAAAGCACCTAGTCTCACCCTTGAGTAGAAAATTAAAAAGCAAGAACTGGAGCACATCATATTATCACTGGTGCCCAATAAAAACCCTACACAAGCTGGAATCCAGACTGAACCCTACGCATGTTGGTAGTACCTGACAGGCTTTATTCTTCAGTGGTTTGTTCAAGACCCAAATGAATGGAGATCAAAAAATGGCTGGTCAATGGCCAAGAGCTGGACCCACCTTACAAGAAGAGTCACTTCTGGTAGCACAGTTGGGCAGCCCTAGAAAGGCCAAAGCCAAGAGAGTCATAGGGTTGACTTAGCTCTTTACCAAGATACAATCTCTCCAGGCCATGCAAGACGAAAAGGAAACAGGCATTTTACCCCTGCTCCAACACTGGTCATGCTACCAAATTCCCCACCTTCCCTGTCTGCATCCCCAGCAGGAACTTAACTGCTCTGGATTGGAGGAAGACATCCTGATTAACAGAGATGAGTAACAAAGAAGGTACCAATACAGGCAACTCCTGTGCAACTCTCGTCAGACATCAAGAGCAAGTATCACCTGCAGACTTGGAATCTCACCTCCATGCAAAGCTCAGGGAAGCACAGCACCTCCAGCCTGGCTGCTGTGGAGGCTATGGTTTCCAGATGCACCTCCTCCTGGTGGCACTACTGTTTGAACCAGTCTCTGCCCCAAACCCCAGATTCCCCTGCTTCTTATGACAAGCTGATACAAATTCTCAGTGGATCACAGGAGGCTAGATTGGCTCCGATAAACCAGGGAGGTGAGATGGGGAGAGGGAGGCAGCAGTGCTCAGACAGCTGCTGTCATCAAAGGGCACGTTTGTGAGCATGCCTCAAGAAGGCAACTTGGTGAGCTCAGGACCAAGCTATCACACACAGGTATGTAAAAATCAAGCCAGAGCAACGAGCAGAGTGACGGAGATCAAAATGGGGGAACACATCACCGGCCCATGGCTCATTTCTCCTATGCTCCCGGCACCATGGTCTTTCAGGTGGTGCTCAGGGATCTGGACATTAATTGCAGATGAAGGGTATTTTCTCTCTCATGAAAGCAAACCCCCCTCCAAAGGCAGCCTGCCAGAGCAGGCTGTGATTCACCCAGCACCCAGAGAAGGGACTGGCAGAGGCACGTACTTCCTAAGGGATCCCAGACTGTGTGCTGTCCTGTCCTCGCCCGCAGCGCCGCCAGGGAGGCGAGCTTGGCCTTTCATATTAGTGCATAGTAAATTAAATCTCCTTCTTTTTAGAAGGAAGGGGGGAGTTTCATCACCTCTCCAGTTTCCCAGCACTTGCAACTTGAATGTGTTTCCCACCAACAGCACCAACAATGCATTTCACGTTCAGAAGGCAAAGAACAGCACTGAGTGGGAAATGGAAAATTTACCACTCCTGATCAGGTAACAAATATGGGAGAAAAACATCCCTGCCAAACAGTCAGAAGTACTTTGGAGAAAAATCTCTCATGCTTTACCAACCTCTTCCCAGACTGCTTTTGTCTACAAAAAAACCTCAGCAACAACAACAAAAAAATCAATCAATCCACTGTCATTGATGGAATTCTGAAAAAAATAGTTTCGCACCTACTTTTCTTGAATTGCTTTAGCACGGACTCGGGAGTTCACACACAACTCCAGTCTTTGCAGATTTTCAGACATATTTTCTCCCTGGCTCTGGGCCAAGCCCTGGTATTCTTTTTACTTGGGGAAAGTCCTCAGGAAAGTCCTCAGGGAAGTCTGTCACAGATTTGTTTCAAATTATGGGTCTTTGCCTGCAAAGATTCATCTCTTCCCATCATTGACTAACACATGAAAACAATCAAGATCTGGTTGTCGGGAATTTGGCAGGATCACAAAAATTACCTAGCTGTGGCAACCTTGGCTGCAACAGGCTGTGAAATAACCTTCACACTCCACGGGTCAAACTGCAAGAAGCCACCTGAGAATTCATGTACGCTGTTATCGATATTAATAGGAGAATCAACACTTATTTTCCCTGTTCCTATTTTCCTGTTCCTATTTTCCTGGAAACTACAATGATAAGGTCCCAGGCAGCAGCTCCCTTCGCTCATCTGGTGGACAACCAGCAGAAGGTGGATGCAGACCTTCTCCCTCACTCCCCATCCTGCCGTGCCCCTGCCCAGTCACCCCCAGTTCAAAGTCGCCAGAGGCCTTGGTTCTTATCGTGAAATGTTCTGCCAAATCAAATGTAAACAAATGACATGCACAGTTGACATGGCAACAAAGCAACCCTGCACGCAACGCGGCAGCATTTAACTCTGCCGGGCTGGGCACAAATTTGCAGAAAAAAGACCAGAGCATGCAGAAAACTGCAGAGGTAAAGGACAGAATCTTCTCTCTTTTCCCTAGATGTCTGGAGAAATACACTGTTCGGCACCCAGGGGTTTGCTGAAAGGACAGCCAGACCATCTCCTGCAAGGTATCTTCAAATTTCCAGGCAGTTTTGGATGCCATGAGAAGAACTCCAGAGCATCACACATGCTTATAGATCTCAAAGCCTCTCACAAAGGAGTTCAGCATTTTAGATTAGGCTTTCCTACTGAAGACTGGCAGCATATCCCTCTTCCATCATGACCCACACTTGTCCACAGGCCACTCGCAGAAGAAGAGCCCAGGCATCCACCACACACGCAACGACGATAAAAAACCAGGAGAGAGAGTGAAAGGGCTCAGGGAAGGGATGCAGCAGCACACTGGTACAACCACCTGGTATACAATATTGCATTATATTCCCCCTTTCTAATCTCCCACCAAAATACAGCTCTAGGCACACGCATACATAATGAAAGGTGTCAGAATAAAAGTTACCATTGTCTTGGGCTCACCCTGGACTGTGCAGTTTCATCAGCTCCCTTATATTAAGTCAGATTCAACGGAAGCTGGGAGCCAAAGGTGAATATTAATTTACAAGTACCTTGGTGCAGGGACTGCAACAGTGTGATTTGACACTGCTTTTCTCTACAGATCTCAAAATCTTCTAATTTTAGATGCCCAGGACAATTTTCATGATAAAAAACCACCCTGTGCTGCAAAAGAGCATCTTATTTTTATCATGGTGGGAGCACCGTTCCAGATATGGGTACAAATCCCCACAGAGCCTGCACAGGGTGTAAATACTTTGGAAACCTCAACACTGGGAAGCATCTTTTTTGGAGCAAACTACTTTGGTTTCACCTCTCTGAGGAAGGCTTGCAATCTCTGAGTGCCCTTCCAGGCAAGCCTAGCAAAGCACATCAAGTCTGCAAGGCAAAGCCCCTTTAAATAAAAGCAGCTGCTGATGTTAAGATAAGCATCCAAGCAGTAAAAATAATGAAGCTGGCTCTTAAATAATGAGTGCTGATGGCCCCCTCTGCTTGCATTCCTAGTCTAATTACTTACATGGTTAGCTCAGCCCTATATGCCTTTCAAATCCTGCCATTTAAAAGTGAAAGTTAAATCCACTTGGAGAGGACAAGAACTAATGGGAACTACAATGTGTGCACATTGCTACTAGAGGTGAAGGTCCTGCCGTGGGCGCCTTTCCCCTGCGACTCTACTTTCAACAGGAAAACACAATTTAAAAATCAAATGAGTTCCCAGCTTACAGACAGAAGAGCAGCTCTCTAAGATGGAGGAATCTGCAGCTTTTGAGCTTGGGAATTCAAACTGTTGCCTAGTCCCCGACGCTGTGAGGCTTGGGTTATGGTGCTTATGCCAGGGAAGGCAGGAGGAGCAGCTCCTGATGGTGGAACCACAGGTTCAGGACACAGCCCTGTTACTGCCCTTTGCTGGACCTCCATTGGCTCTGCCCAGCTCCAGGAGGGCAACTGCAGCATCCTCACCCCAGTGGTCCATGTCCCAGTCACATCCCAGTCACATGGACAGGCCATCAGTGGGAATGGACACGTATGTGAAATCCCAAATCCCACCAGCACATCCAGAGGGCTCCTGGTACAGCTTCTGAGATCAAATTGGAGGGTTAAGGGTTGCTAGGGGAAAAAAAAAAAAAAAGAAAACACAAACCCCCAAGAATGAGCTAGGACTGCACATACTGAAGGGGATCAGGAAACAGCAGAAAGTGGAGCAGATGGCTTTGGTGAAGAGGTCAGGGCCCAGAGCATTGTCCCATCACCACAAGATGGGTGCCCACCTGAAGAAAGGCTGCAACCCCACAGGGTAGCACCCCAACTGGTGTCTCATATGTGCTCTTCCCATTTAGTTTGGCACCAACATTTTGGCTCCAGAAGCAACAAATTCTTCCCTGAAAATTTATCACATGCCTTTATACAAAGCTGCCAGAATAATTCATAGACACTTATCTAACAATATCTGCTTTTGCCTCAGTCATTAAAGGAATAAACAGAGGCTGAAAAAGAATCAGTATGGAAAAGGGGCCTCTACTTTGGAGAAACAACAGGATGAGTGAATGCTGCCCTGCCTCAGAGACAGGCTAGCGTGACAACAGTGATGGATTATGGAGAGGGATTGCTTCTCAAAATGACGTCCAATTACTCTTCATGCCCAATCAAATTGGTTTTAAGTTATCCCTCAAGTGAAAGAAGCATTCCTGACCTGGAAGAGAAGGCAGGGGCTTTGTGTGTAAATAAATAATTAGAAATAAACATAGGCTGATGGTGCAGTTGCTGAGGTCTATCAGAAAAGAAATGAGAAAAAGCAGCAGTAATGGATTGCTTTCTGTCTCACATCTGTAAGGATTTTTTCTGAGACCTGTAATTTATGACAGATTGTTTTTATCAGCCAGTAAACAATGATTTATAACATTAATAAGCAGCAATAGGTAAGTTCCCCAAATATGATTCCCCTGTGTACTTCCCCATGACAGGGATGGAAAAGATTTTCCTTTCTAATAGGAAGAGTGAATCTCAAAAAACCATTAGCACCATCCAGTAATGGTTTAAATAAAGTAAATCCTGTGTGCTTCTCAGGGACACAAACCCAGTTTGCAGCCTGCCTTTGTCCCCATCCCTGAGTGCTCGCCCCAGAGCGAGGAGGAGGGAAATGATGACTGGGCTCACTCATGCATACAAGTGCATGGAACTAGGGCTCCTGGCTTGCAGTGTGCTGGAGGATGTGCTATGCCTTTTGGAAATGAAGCACCAGCTACACATCTATGCTGCTGGATGCATTCATTGCAGGCACTACATGTCTTCAGTGCCAGTTTTCCTGCAATTAATAACTCCAGAATGACCCTGACCACTTCAAGAAGGGATATCGAGGAGAGCTTGACAGTTACTTTTCTTTTACAACCTAGATTTGGAATAAATGGCTTGGAGGAATCCAGAATAACTCCCCTTGCCCTTTTCTCACAAGTCCTCACAAATTTCATACCTGCAAAAAGCACCTGCAACCAGCCAAGTGCTCAGACATAAAATACGGTCGTTAATGAAGATGTGCCTCTACTTCCAGAACATAATTCGTTAGAAGAGGAGTGAAGAGGAGGGCAAAAAGAAGGAAATCAAATGCACCTCCCTTAATGTTCAACAGTATTCTATGAGTCCAGTTCTGGGGAATACGAGTAGTAAATTGCTGAGCGACTTTCTAATCTAATTATTTCACTTGCAATTCAAATTATTTTCCAATTAAAACCAAGCTAATACATTCTGAAATGTAAATCAGACCCTATTACCTTTTTTTAATTGCAATGCCGAAACTATTCCCCTTTTCCCCTTAATTGATAGAAGTCAGGGGGAGATTTCGACACATTCTCTTGCAGTCCTGTAGGGTTACCTCATACTGGCCTTGCCGGTCTCACCATCCTTCACCTCTGCCTTTGTTTCCACCACAACGGAGGTGGATGCTCTCTGCTTAATAAAGCAAAAAGCCTAGAGAAAAAGGCAGAACAACAGCTCTTTTCTCCCTGCCTGATGGCAAAGGCACAAAGGTACAGACAAAAGGTTTCTATCAAGTACCAGCTCTTGTCCTAGAAACAGGGTGTTTGTCCCCAGTCAGTGAGGACTGGACAACCCTGGTGTGGCACACACAGCAAGTTCCCGTGGCTTCACTTCTCCTGCACTTGACAGCTGCCTTCATTCAGGGAAAAAAAAAAAAAAAAAAAGAGGAAAAAAACACAGAACATTCTGTCCATTGAGCCAGATATAAATACATAAAGAATGAGCAAGGAAGCCTCTTCTGTAAAGGGGAGCTATTTTTGATTTCGGCAGGGCACTTTCCAGACTGAAAACTTCTGAATAAACTTGCAACATCTATATTACTTCCCTTTTCTCTCTAATTCACAAAATTAATCCTGCAGATTAACTCTGCCTCTGAGTTTCTCTCACATCCTACACTCAGCTTCTTTTTCTCCAAGTTTTTGCAAGTACTGATACCAATTTTGACCTCAGCAGCCACTCAAGACCCTCTTGCTCCAGGGTGGTTGTCCCTGCTCTTCCCCAGTACCCCTGGTGACCTCCACAGGAGCTGTGCTACTGCATTCCTGCACAGAGGTGATGCCTAGGAAATGGCCCATCACAGCATGCCCACCTTCCTGCAAGGCTGATGGAGGAATAAAAGGCACTCACAGGCACGGCTGTGGCACGGGATGGGAGCGGATAAACCAGCAGGGAACAGCCTGGTTACCCTGCAGTCCACGTCTGCCTCAGCCCCAGCCTTCCCTCTTGGCCACCATGGATCACGATGTGACGGACTGAGCTGAGCAAGCAAAGCTGCCATGAAGGGTGGGTGCTCATCCCAGAATAAAATGCCCACAGGAAAAGCAAGTGAAAACCAGTGAAACCAAGCAGAGTCACACCCCAGCTGTGTGGGCAGCTGCTCCAGCCGGGATGGGCTGCACTCTTAAACGCTCCTCGTCTTGAGTCAGAAATGTGAATTAAAGGGGAAAAAAAATCCCAAAGACACAAGAATAAGGAGTGGTTAACATTCAGCCTAGCAGACAGTAACTGCACCGACAAGAGCAGCATGAACCCTCACCTGTATTCCACTATTAATGGAATAAATTAATAGGGACTGCAGATGTGGAAAGGCTTGCCTTGAATCCAGGAGATGTCTAATCCAAATACAGTGCGGATTTACACTTCCCACAGTCACACTGCCTTCAACAAAGCTAATGGAGATACCAGTCAAAGGAAACTACCTTCCTCTTTGGTGCAAATACGGCCTTTTCTCACGTTTAACTTTTCAGCATTATCTCCGAAGTGCTCTGGGAATTTTCAAAGTACAGATTCACTTCATTCAGCAAACACCCATGTCCTACTTGTACTCTTCCTGAAGTTTGATGTTAAAACTTGTATTGCTTTGTAGTTTACGTCACTACAACACACTAGAAATTTTTTGGAGAACACAAATTATTAATTACTTGCCCTCACACATAGGCAAAAAAATCTCAAAAAAACAATGATATATGATTATTTCTTTCAGGTTAGTCCTCAAGTGAAGTGTTTCATCTGAAAAGAGAAAAATTCTCTGAATATTTAAAGCATTAAAAGCATTTAAAGATTCTTGAGTAAGAGAACTAGCCAGACAGTTAGAAATTGGGATGCCTTTTGAGTCTGAACTACTAAAACTTTTTAAAAAATTTATGTGGGGATATTAAAAAAAACCCTGGCCATAACAGACAGTTTTCCAGAAGTTATCTCAGCAGATGGGTGGTGATCTGCTATTATAGAAAGCATTTTTGACTTCTGATTTACTGTATTGTTTAAGGAAGGTACAACCCCCCAACTCTTACACATGAAATCCCCGTTTTCAGAGTAGCAGGGAGAAAGGAGAAGCAAAAATCCCTAGTGGGATTTTTATGTGTTTAATAAGTCACTGGAAATCTCTTCATGGTAATCCAGCCTGTCTCTCCCTCTCCAGGACTTCAGTGGCTGGCTGCAGTCTCCACGCCACAGTGATATCCCTCAAAGCCACTACAGCCTGTTCTGTTATTCTCTTCTGGGTTTTAGGCCATGTGTTGCCTGGTATGGCCAGTGCACAGATGAAGTAACACCATGTTCATCCAAACCCCTCCTTCCCCACTGGTTTGCGACTGTGGGGTGGTTTTGTCTCTCCGGTTTCTGTGTTTCATTGCTTTGGTCTCTTCAATTCCTTCTTACTGCAAGCACATTTCTGAGAGAAGCAGCAAGAAGCAGCAGGGGTGAGTGTGCAGGGAGGCAGTGGAGGGTTTGGTACTTGGCACTTGCAAACAAGTGGGTTTGAGGAAAAGGACAGAACAGGCATGACCTTGCGCTTCTCTCCTGTGCCAGGGTTTTGTCTTGCACCTGGCTACCCCACCATGAGGGATTCCTGGCATAGGGGTTATCACCTTCTCCCCTGGTTCTTCCCACTTTCTTCCCTCAATGGATGCTGAAGATTTTAAGAATCTGAAAGGCTCTGGGCAGCTGTGCACGGAGGAAGGATGCCCACCTGGGCAGCTTCCCACTCACCAGAGCCAGGGCTGGCAAATAACATCAACCACCCAAAACTCCTTTTCACAGGGGATATCCCAGGGCCTGCTCAAAGCAAAAGGTGCAACAAAAACACTGGTCCTGGAACGTCCCCCATGCGAAGGGAGATTGGCCTGTAAAACTTAGAAAAGCAGAAAAACTCCCCAAAATACAATCAGCCAAACAACCAAAAAAACTATACACTGGAGTTCCTCAGCAGCTCCTTTCCAGAACTCAGCAAAATTTTGAAAGCAGATTTTCCCAGAGCTGTTATTTCAGTGAACCTGAAAAAATAACTCCACAGCTGTTGCACTGGAGATACATGAATTTAAATCACGAGAGAAGCAATTCCTCTAACTTCCATATTACGGAGAGTCAAGTGAGGTATTCTTGTCCCACCCAGGCTGTTCCTGCAGGTTTTCTCCCAGGAAAGGATAACCTAAAAAGTCACCTGCTAATCACCAAAATCATGAGATTATAACTTTTTTTTTAGGAACATACTCAGTTTTTTGTATCTAGCTTGTTTTCAAACTCCTTTTTGAAGTAACACTGAGATCTAGGAACTCTTTTTTGAAGTTAAAACCCAGATTCTCTCAGGTAGGTAGAATGTCTTACTGGGAAAACAAACAAATCCAAACCAAAACAGCCGATTACAAGACTTGATGAAAACATAAACTAACAATAGAGTGCATCTACACCAGTGTTGGGCACTTTCAAGGCAAACCTCTCAGCTGCTCCCACTGCGCTGCAAATGCTCATTTGTGCACCACTGCATAGAGTGGTGCACAAATGAGCATTCACCCACTGAACAAGACCTAGTCCAAATCAGCCACCCCTTGGAATGTCGCAGACATGGCTCTTGGGTCCTTGACAAAGGATTTGTTCTCCAAACCATCTCCCACCTGGCCACGCTGATTGCTAAGGCACACAGAGCCATGGACTCCTGGGGTCCCACACATGTTCCTTGTTCCCTGCCATCATCCATTGGGAGTACCTTTATGTTTCACGTCTCTGTGGCTGTACCCAGAACAGAGCGAATTTTATTGGTCATCCCTTTACATGGCAGAACAAAAGCACAGGCCTGATTTGTCACATGATCCTTCATGAAGCCCATGAAAGGATTAAGAAAACTAATTGAAAGGGTTAATATACATCTGTAAGAGGCTATCCTGGATATGACATTTAGCTTCCCTGCCACAAACGCGTTATCCGGTCTCTTCTCTAGAGCAGAGATAAATGGCAACAGATAGCAACAATCGTGTATTATAAATATGCAATGTGTAATTTTTTTGCTCCTGCTGTTTTGAAGCACTACTGCTTTAGATGACAGGCATGAAATACTTAGAAACTTTTGGAATAAGATGTTCCGAATCCTCCTCAACTTTTAATAACTTGCAAATTGTGCTGTCACCCACAGGACAGCACTAGGAAAGGTGCCTGTGCCAAGCAGCAACAGCCAAAAACACTTCCACTTCCACTGCACCAAGCAGGTACCACTTCCCACAAAGCAGGCGTTGTAGCTGTTGGGTGTCAATTTGTTCTACTCAGACAGTGGGTCATCAAATGCAAAATAATGCGAAAGAAAATTTGCGGAAAAATCATCCAAGTTCAGTAAAATCTTAGAGTTCTCAGTCAAGAGGATGCTGGCTTCTCTTGCTGTCTGAGAAAGCATGTAGAGCCCACACAGGATATGCTTCCATAGAGGAAGGCAGGATCTGCTTTACAGTAGGCACACATGTGCTAGATAGCTGTTGTTTACTAGGTCATGTTGATTTTGCTTTCAGCTATGTTTTCTTAGGCACCCACGTCTCTTCATGTAGGAGTGCCTTAGAAATTACAAAATATTACTCCCACTCAACATGCACTTGTGTGTGTATACATTAGGTCTGTGTGTACATAGCTACAGAGATGCCCACCATAAACAAACATTTGCATGCATGAGCTTTCAGAAAAACAAAGGTATTTTTCCATCCCTTCACAGGGAAGGACTGCACTGGAGGAGAGCAAGAGCTACATCCTCACTGCTTTCATCCACGCCCCTCATCCCAAAAGTACTTTGTGATCCCGATTCCTCTGTGCCTCACTTCCAAAGGGGCCGCACTCAGCACAGCTCTGTGGGCCACCTCCCTCCTGGGGCAGATGGAGGAGCAGAACGGGTTCCTGCTCCGCTGAAAGCCTTTCCCTGCAAAGCAACTCGCTTGCAACTCAGCGGTTCCCCACAGAGGGGCCTCCAAATGTGGATAATTTCACTCTTCTCCTTCCCTGCCTCTGAAGCATCCCTTCTGCTAGCTGTGGAAAAGCCCAATTTCTTGGAAAGCAGCAGATTCTTGCTTAAGATAGGAATTCCTGTTACGGAAGCTGATCCCCATCAAGCCCTTCCCTTCTGCCTCGACCTCCACCCCAGTTTAGGAAATCCACCTTCCTGGAAATGCCTTGGCTATAAATACAGCCCTCAGAACAGCCTGTGACATTTTTCCCTTTACTACATAAACTTTCCACTCGCCGAAGTCATCCCAACACAAAAGCCAGCGCACAATATAAGCTGGGGAGAGCCGCGCTTCCCCGGAGCAGCAGCGCGGGGGGCAGCCGGCAATCCACATCCATCCATCCCTTCGGCACAGCTTCGGCCTGGAGCTACCCTTGTGCGTGGATTTTCAAGATCTATAACCCATCCAAAGGATTCAGCCCCCTGTGCTCGTCCCCTTGGCCCTCCCTGCTCCCCACCTCGCTGTCACACCGGGTTTGTTTCATTTTGTAAACGACGGCTTTTACAGAAGCCACGCAGCAGAAGTTATTAATGCTGCTTTGGTACGGGGAAAATCTCATTAACGTCAGCAAAAGGAGGAAGACTTCTGAAAAGCTCCCAGCTAATTTGCTTTCTTTTAATTTCTTGCAATTACAGTAAGCAGCATAACGCTCTCCCTATAAATGAGTCTTCAGCATTGTGGCAGAGTCTTCTCCCCAATCAATTCTCGCTCAAACTTTTAACCCTTTGCTGGATTGCTGGAGAGTAGAAATTACTACGAGGTGCACCTTCCCAGAACAAATGGTTTTCAGACATTTCCAGTAATTTCTCCACATGGTGGAAAATCCCTGTTTTGGCTGTGCCTTTAATTTTTTGCTTTCCAGCCATCACAGCAGTACCAAGCTGGTGCTTCCCACATCCTTTGCTTGGTCTAAATTCAGTTTCTCTTACAGTAAACACAGTTCCTAAAGGCTGCAATCCAGTTCTTTTCTGAAAAGAGGTTCAGTGTAGCATATCCCACACACTGGCTGATTTTTAAAACTCGCTGTATGATCTATTTTCCCTTACTGCTTTGAAAAGTTGAAGAGCAACAATTCTATTTCAGACTGCAGCTTATTATTTTTACTCCACTGCAAAAAAATAAAATTAAAATTAAAATAATGAATAATGCTGAAGAATGTTTAAGCATACAGTCTGGAGGGTAGTAAGAGAATAAGGGTTTGATTTGCTTTGTAAAAAAAAAAAAACAAAACCAAAACCAAACAAAAAACCCCAAACAAACCAAAAGTTGTCCTTTTGATAAAGTAAAACTGCGTTGGTTTTTCAACGACCAAAAATGTTACAATAAAGCCAAACCCTAAATTTCATTTACTTAATTTCATTCATAGTGACAGGTTTTCAATTAGAATGGAAGAAAAAGGTAGGGTTGTTGTTCTTGGTTTTTTTTGTTTCATAAAAAAATTGAAGAAGTGGAATTTTGGAGGGAAATCACATTCTGATTAGCCGTATATGAGATCACTTATTCACATCAAAACAACTTAGAGAAGACCAAACACTATTATTACTATTATTTGATGGCTCTTTCAGTCAATACATTTTTTTTTTTTAATTCACAGCTGTGGATTCATCAAAGCAGCTTAGCTTTTCATTTTAATTAAGCTTCTAATCATAAAGGCTCCAACTCAACAAATTCCAACCTGAAATTCAGAAGAATCTGTTGTTATTTTCTCCCTACACACAGGCTGACCAACATATTTCACCCACTCCTGTACTAGCACACAGGGAACCTGGGATAGCAGGAGTGCCTGGGAAGGAGCAGAACTCCTGCTTGGATATTTGGAAGCCTCTGCCCGGGTCTAGACACTGTCCAGCCCTCCCAGCAGAGCACACTGCTGTCACTGGAGAGAAGCAGCACGAGCAGCTTCTTGCCCTCATAGTTAACAGAAGCCTCTCCACAATAAAAATGACCTATCTGTCCTAGAGACTTCACAAAGGAAGAGGAAAAAGCACACACTGGCACATCCCATTCTAGAATACACTGAGGTTTTGCAGAGTTAATCAGCACACCAGCATATACAAAAAACCCCCACTGTATTGATTTAAAATAACATTACATGTGGAAATTGGGTGGTTAACGAATCGCTACAGGACTGGACCCTTTGCTGAACACATTTCAGCCAAGGGAAACTTCTTGCACTGATTTTCAAGTTGCAGAAAATCCCACTGCTGCCAACATTTGAAAATAATTAAGTAGGATCTCTGTTGTCTGTGGAAAGAAAAAAAGCCAATAAAGTCACATTTTTAGCTTCTTTTAAATGATATTTAATGATCACCAAATTTCTTGCATGGATGGAACTGTATTTGCACAGTGAAAAAGGGGGTCCACCAATACACACACATACGCACCCAGCCTTGCACTGAGAAATGAGTCGTACATCATTTATAGCTACTCTGTGTACTTCATAATATATGCATGGATGAGCTATACTGAGTGCAGGATACTTAAACTGTCTCATTTGTCCAGGACACTCAAAATCACACAATTAATGAATGGCCATAAAGAAATCCTCACTCAAACAGAGAACATAAGGAGAAGATTAATTTCCATGTTTTGTTAGAGACATGCCCCCCCCGCCCCGTTTACAAGTGAAATCCATGAGTGACAGGGATTTACAGTATTTAAAACAAAAAACAATCAAGAAATTAGAAGTGGGTCAGAAAAAGCAAAGTCAAAGGATTTCACTGAACAAATCTCAGGATTGTCACCCCAGCAGAGGTCGTCGTCAGGAACCAAACACCAGTTTAAGTTTTCCTTCTGTTTGTGGAGATATGAAGACATTAAAAACACAAATCTTCCTTTTAACCCATCACTACTCCAGCATTTTCAAATGAACTCTTATTTCATCTTGAAAACTTAGAGCACTGAACAAACATTTTTGGTGGTCCAGTCAGCAGGAGAAGGTCCCTTCTTGCCACCCCTTCTTGTTCAGGACCCAAAGCTCCTCAGCTGCCAGGAGCATTAGAAAATCCATTCTGTCATACAGCCAGAAATTTCTGCTCTCACTCAAAACACTGAGCTCGCTGTACTCCCAACAAAGCCGTGTTCAAAACAAGCATTGGCATGTGCATTTATGTGAGATGACTGAATGGCCCTGCAGGTTGATAAAAGGTTCTGGAGTCTTTCACATACAACTAAAGTCGTTGGTTTGAACCTGATCTGTGTCAGTGGTGTCTGGCACTGGCTGCAGCAGGAAGACTGCTGTGTTCCATCTCACAGAGTCAGTAGTACCACTTAATCCCCTGGAAGACAAATATATATATTTTTGGGGCGCTCTGTGCAGTCAGGACAACACTGGTGGCACGGATACAACACTGGTACATCCTCCATAGCTAAGTTTTAATTGAAAATATTCTCCACATTACCAGTTCCTACAATCCCACGAATCATCTACCGCAGACTCATGATCTTATGGATGACACTTCAGTCTCCATAAGAACATGCTGGAAGGACCCATTCTTTCCATATCAGGCAATAAAATCCTGATACTGTTAAACCTGAAGATCATACCTGAAGAAGTAGTAAATATAAAAACCCCAAAACAACACCATCCATCTGGAATCTGCCCTTCCCTCCATCTCCCAAGGCCACGACCAATCCTGCCAGTCAACTTTCCCACAACAGCTCAATATTAGTACACTCAATCTGCCACAAAAGACAGACGTAGATACATAAATTTCCCATCCTGTTTGTTTGCATATAAATGCTTAGCCTGAAGGAAGCAAAACCCTATTTCACCTGAAAGTCACTTCTGAGAGCGAAGGTCCAATCAGGCTACAGTTGGAGAACTCCAAAAGATGTGGTAAAACCAATTGTAAAGTCATACTGAATAAAGCATGCTTTGGATTAAACCTCATTTTACTAGGATCTTCAAACCTCCAACTGCTCTGGTTTTAGCCCATTTTACCAGCCTTACACTGACCACTTCAAAACTCTTATTAACCTGGTGAAAAGTACATCCCTAGGCTTTACTTTCTAAACAGTACCAAGCTGCTCATCAGCCTTTACCAAAAGGACAGAGAAACAGAGTGATCCTCCCTGTGTGAGCTACAGGCTTTGCCCCAGCCTCGCTGAGGTGGCAAACCCTGCTGGCTTGCTCCTGTTCACACAGACCTGCACATGCTCAATAACACCATTGATTTTGTTTGTGCAGGCAGAGAGAATCCAATTTTAAAAAGCCACATTGATTCCCACCCCTTAAAAGCAGAGCAAGCTGCAGCATTTGCTAAATGGATAGAAAAAGACTGAGGCCAGGATGGAGGGCTGGGAATAATGTCATTATGCTGAGCTCATTCTGAAGGACAGAGAATTACAAAAACAGACAATAAAATAGTAACCATTTGACTCTTTATTATTTGCTGCAGTTTCTAAATTACAAAAATAGCGAGTCAACAACCAGGGAGTGCCCAGGCACAGTGACAAGGGATGCACAACGGAAGGCATCCTAGAGCATAGAGCTCTGATTAGTTGCATTTGGAGCATGAGGATACACACGCACACAGCGATAGAGGGCACAGGCACAGGAACTGAGAGAGAAGCCCTGCGACTATCTGCGAGGACCCTGTCTGCTTTTCAGTTCTTTGTTTTAGCACATTAAACAAACAGAGCCATCACACAGGTCACCGAGGACCCAGCTGCACTGCACATAAAAACTATTATTATTCTCTAATGGCTGCACCTTTTGGACAATGATTCAGTGTTTTGGGGTTTTTTTTCCTCCTTTTGTGCAGTGCCACTTAGTCTTTTGCTTCATTTTATGTTTTATTTGCACACTCCTGAAATCTTCATGTAGTGACTAAAAATTCATGAGGCAGCCTTAAGTAGGAGCCCCCGCTTCCCTCCCTCCCCTTTTCCTACCCTAGCGAGCAGCTGAGGAGGTACTGGGCATACATCGGTGCTGCCGCAGCAGCAAGGGGGTGGGAGAAGCTGCGGATGGGGATGGAGATGGTGCTGCAGCCCTGGGGGTGCCTCCTCATCCTGCATCTGGGAGCACAGGCTATAGACCGTGCTGGGCACTGAGGCTCCTCCATGCCCAGGAAACACATCCCAGAGCAGAGACACTCCATGCTCGATGTGCTGGCTGTGCTTCAGCCGCACACCACGCACTGCCTGACCACGAGCCTGCCCGCGTGCTGCACAGCAGTCATTCATCTCTTCAACTTCAGCCCAACAATGCGAACAGGCAAGTGCTTGCTAGCATTAGTGAGGCTTTCATAATTGGTCCCAGCTGGTTAGTTGTAACATGCCTTGTTGTTGAGCAACTACCTAGTAACGCTGTCAGACATCCCCTGGTTGCATAAGGAGGGTTAGTATCTTTATTAATTATGGGCTGCCACCAGCCTGTGTCACTCTCCACAGATAAGAAAGCCTTTAAGCTCCTGGTCAGTCAAGGCCTCCTTGGAAAATCTTGTGCCAGCTTCAAGCAAAGCAAGCTCAGGCTGCAGCCACAGCAGCCTCCTGCCCTTGCTGCCAGGGTTCCTGCTCCTCTCTGGCTGCCATGGGGGCTTGCTGACAAAGCCAGCTACTTGCCAGCTCTCTGGCCACCACATGGGCGTGCAGGAACCCTGGCTCACTGCGAGGCACGCGGGCATGCACAGTCAGGGCATGGCACACCTTTAAAGCATTGTGCAGAAATGTACCCCAGTGTCTGGCCACGCTGCCGACCAACACCACAACAGCAGCAAATGCTATAGCGTGGCACAGCTCCAAAATGCCAGGCAAGGCAATGCAGGATCAAGCAAATGCACTGTTCCTGGTGAGGAAGGAAAAACCCAACCATGTGCATCTCTCGAAAGGCAAAAGTGTTGAGGAAATATCATGGAAGTGGCCATTTCACAAGAGACTTGACCATACCTGTGGCTCTAAAAACCTCAAAGTTTGCAACCATCCCCACTCCACACAGCCCTCCCTCACTTGCCAAGCAATTTGATCTGTGTGATAGAACAAGTCAGGGACATTTTCTGCCGAAAACCAAGCACAGTGCTCTTCTTTCTGTGCTGTCACTGGGCTGCTGTGACAGCCCCCTTACAAAAGCAGTGACTTGAGTTATATCCTGCACACAGGATTCTTACACAACTTCAAATGTCATTTTGTGGGGAGTAATCAGATCCTGTAGCCCCAGGCTAAGGTAAAAGCTGTGAGTGTGTCTAGGAGCTAGAACTCAACAGTTGCTCAAAAGCACACACCTTGAGCTGGAAATGAACATCTTCAAATCCCATGCAAGAACAAACCACAGGCTAGGGCTGCCAGGAGTGATCTGTTTGGCTGTGTCAGCCGTCTAGAGCAACTCTGACCTTTGCCATCCTCTGCTTTCATCTGAACCAACCCCTCATATCCTGAGTTTGCTGCTGCTTTTTCTCTCTCCAGCTTCTGCTTTGGCTGCCCTTCAGAGCCTGAGATGGGCATCAAGGTGCTAGGAAAAGAGCCTGACAACTTACACGGGGCAGACACTGCTTCACTTCTAGAGCTGCTGGAAAAGCAGCGGGCAATTCCTCCCTTCTTAGATGAGGGGACTGAAGGCTTGTGTTTTCTCATGGGCCACTCAACAGCAGCTCCCCACCAAAGTGACACAGGGTGGGGACTGTCAACTGTGTTGTGATGCTTAGCTGCCACACACTGCAGACAGATCCTTTTCCCAAGACATGAGCTATCACCCCGTGCACACCCAATACCTCCAACAACCACACACAAACAGCAAATCCACTGCAACACTTCTTGCCCATCACTACCATTTCCCATTTGAGCAGCAATTCAACACATGCTTTAACATTACCCATGCCTCTGAAAGTCAAGAGGGCCATTCACATAAACTTAATCTTAGTTACTCTTGCTGTATCATAGGTACTGATGCTGGAAGGTAATTCTCTAAATACACTGTAAACGTTTAAAGTTTATTCCCAAAGGATTTATGTAGACATAAACATACAGATTAAAAACAAGCAAGACGTCGGGAGCTTTTTACTACCTTCTAAAGTAGCCAGGCACATGGATATTTTATCTCTCCTTTTGGATCTGCTTTCTTCCAACAGCACAGTTCAGAGACTTCATACAGATCAGAGACGGAGTGCTGGCTAGCACTGACATTTTCATTAGAAAAAAAAAAAAAGACAGAATTGTGTTTTCTTATGTTCTCTGCTCTTTTATTGCTATTTTCAAAATGAAGAACAGACCCTACCAAAGTGCTAAGGGCTGAAAACATAACTCTAAATGATACAGGAAACCCAACTTTGTGCCAATCCATTTTTATCCTCTCTTTGTGGCCATAACAAAGCTGAGAACAAGAGCTAAACAATGGAGAAAAAAGAATAATTTCAACATAATTTTTTTTGCTGAAAGTAATATCAGCAACAATAACAAGAATCAATTCAAAAGACAGAATGTTATCTTCCAGCACAGTTAACATTACTTTCTTTCTGTTGCTCATTATATATCTTGCACATCAAGCTGTACTTTGACCTCCTTACAAAGGAATACATTTGGAGCCACCACATCCCTGTACCCACACTGGCATTGCTAAGTGAAATCCAGCACATAGTGCCATTCTCTTCACTCATGCACTTGACAAGAAGAGATAGGTTATCAAATGAGCCTCCAGAAAAGCATTTCCAGAAACAGCAATATGACTACCTCCTGCTCTTGCTTGTGCTCATGCAGCCCTTCAGAATCCAGTCCACTAATTTAACAGGCTAACAACAACATGAGCTGTATTTTTGACTACTATGGGGATGAGATCACTTAGACAAGCTTTTATTTCTGATACAGGCCGTCACCATTACTTCCTTTTACCTACTGAAATCAACTGGCAGTATTTCATCATTAACTTTTTAGCACAGTCACCAGCAAATTCATCTAGTCTCAGCTGAGACTGTTTACATTTTAGATTTCATCTGGCCCTCTTAATACTTTTGTGAGCATCAAAGAAATACTCCATTTTCATCTTGGATAACTATTCTCTGTTTGCAGTCTCCCACTGGAAAGTAGAATACTCTTACGACTAAATATATTGAAGCTTTTCTTAACTCATCAGATGCTCCTTCCCCGCCCTGCCCCGACCCCCCCAGATGTTGAGTGCAAAGCTCTGCGTGGAAGCAACTATTGGAAACACAAATTCTTACCCTGGTGAATCCAAAAAAGGCCATCAGCTTTCCTTCTGTACACCAGCTGTCACATTAACGCACGTGCTACCCCTCATTGTCATATTTACTGTTATACCCTATTACCCTTTTGTTTAAGGGCCTCAGCCACAACAATCTTTGTGCACAAGGTGCTGTAAACACAGCCCTGATTTAGCAAGCACAGCACTCCAGGAGAACAGCGCAAGGTAAATGGTACAAACTTACATCTAGACTGGAGAGTACATGCACAAAACATGGTGTTGCTCAGCAGCATTACCACAACCATCCTATGTGCAGTTAAAACAACTCAGTGCAGTACAGCTCCTCCTGATGTCAAGTTAACTGAAGCACTGCTAACTTCTCCTTGTCTGCCTCTATGTGAGCACAGGCATCAGCTGCTAGAACACACAATTCTCCTTATCTTCTAAAGGCTTCAGCTGGTGACCTTCCTGTGCTCAGAAGCTTTGTAGGGCACGAGAGTTATCTGAAAACTGCCCCAAGCCTCTAACAAAGGTAGAAATTCAGTGATGACACTATCAAACTTTCAGCACTTTTCATGTCTTATCAGGCCTGGGGTGTTACATTTGCTTTTGAGAACTTCTGCTTCAAATCAGCTATAAATGGTAGTGGTTGACAAAAAGCAAAATAATAACAAGGAGTTAACACAACTATTTGAACTGCAGAATTTTCAATTCAGAGTCACTTCAGTTAGATTCAGGTCAATTCCCCCACATCTACCCTGCCCCTCTCCCCGAGCAGAAGCCTTTGGATACAAACACCAGATTTGGTAGTGGGTAGAAGTCTGCTACTCTTTGGCTAATGCAAACCAGCAGAAGCAGGGACAGAACCTGGATGTCCACCCAAGTACTGGTCCCATGCAGTCACAAAGGCAAAATAAAGGTAAAACAAAAAATTAAATGTAAAGCAAAATTACTTATGTCTGTGCAGGTAAAACAATGTCTGCAATTACTTTTGTCCTTCAATAAGCAAAAAAAACAAAGGTCAAGCTGCCACTCGGGGACTCACAGATTACTTTCCAGCCCATTGCAGGAGAGGGATGCTGTCCTGTTTGGAAGTTGGTTCTCTGGCCTTGAAGTCTCCAAACAGCAAGAAGCATGAAACTTCATCTTTCCTCCCACACCCTTCCTTATGTCGGAAACAGCAACTTCCAGGAAACCATGGTCTGTAAGAGGATTCCTGCTCTACCCCTCCCCTCTCTCAGTTCCTAGAGCCACTTCCCTTTTACTTCTTCCTCTTAGAACTGTGACTCACAGAGTGAGAGTGTGTGTGTGTGTGTGTGTGTGTATGAGTGTGTGTGTGTGCCTCTCTTCTGCATATCTTTTTTCCTTGTAAAGCACCACAAAACAACTGCGGTATGATTTGGCCTAAAAGGCAAAGGACATTTCCTTGACCTTCCTTCTTAAACAGGTAACAGCTGTGTCTATAACTCAGCTTAAGTCAGGCCACAAGATTAGTGTTTTTCAAGCAAGATAACCACTCTCAATAGTTTGAGAGCTACTCCTTTTCCACAGCATGACCTGGAGAAGGAGGTAGCTACTGAGCCCCCACCTGAGAATAAGGTGCCTTTACATGACCTTAGGCTAATTGGAGGCATCACTGCAGCAAATGGCTTGATAAGATAGAAAGTGGGGACTGGACCCATGTCATTCAGGAGTCTGAAGCTGAGGAATGTATAACCCCATACTAATTGTCGCATCTTCAGGTAATTTTTCTCTTCTGGCAATGACTCATTCATTTATAAACCAATACCAGTCACTTTTCTAACCTCATCCTAAATAAGCGGCAGAGCAGAAATACTTTCTAACCAGAAAATGCTCTTCAGTGTAATACAGGTTTCCAGTACCGCTGTGCTGTGACCTAAAACTTGTGCACCTAATGAATGCACAGACATACACAGGAAACTTCCTCCATATTACATTTACATCTCTTGCCTGCACTGAGCAAATGTACAGGGGGAGGTAAAAACCTGATAGGATTTAAATACACGGTACTTGAGCAAAGTATCCCTGAAATCCTGTGCAAACTGTGTTGCTAATGCTTTTTCATACTCAGGAGAGCATGAGGAATCTCACTGCTCATAATTCTTTTATTTTCACACTTGGAGCACCAATCTCATCCCAACAGCCCCTCACCTCATTATGCTTCTCAGTAGCCACCTCTGCCCTTGGCCAGCTACTGCCCTGACCCAAATATGCATTGAAATAAATGTAGGAAGACACAGAAAATGCTACTACTGTGTAAATGTGACTGCAGTGCACTCTCTTTCACTGGCCACCTATTGCTGGAGTAACATCTGTGGGGCACCACACCACTGCTCCTATGAGCTGCTGCTGTTTTGTCATTGGAGCTGAAAAGAAGAGCACCCTCTCCATGCTCTGCTTCCTTTGCGCTTGGTAAGGAAGTGACTTGAGTGGGAGGAGAGAAAGAAGGGCAGACACAAAACCACAGAAGTGAGCAACTAGAAGCAGAAACCAAACTTCATGCTTTTCATACATGGGCAAACAGCCGGCTCTGATTGCAGGTGGCTCTTGTTGCAGCCCTGCGAATTGTACCGTCACTCACGTTGTTGCTGCAGCTGCTTGTCACCATACTGAGCTTGGCTACATCCCAGCCCCGAGCTGAGCACAGGTATCTTTACCAAAACACTGTGTGTCTTTTATGTGCTACAGAGATGGACTCTGAAGTGCTACAGCCAATAGCTTCAATAGGAGGGTTTTGATTTCCTGTAGGTAAATAATTTTTTTAATGTAAAGCAACCTGGCTATTTGTACCTGTTTCAGGCTTGCCCTGGTAGTATAAATACAAGAGCGACCTTGATTTTTCACATCATTTCACCAGGCCGCAGCCTTAACAGGACTTACTGTGCTTATAAAGCTTAAGAGAAGAAAAATAGACCGCAGGAAATCCTGTGGAAGGCTTGTTTTGGTGGTGATGAGAGAGAAACAGTAGCAGGAGAAGAAAGGAAAAAAATAACCCACCCAAAACCCCATAAATCCAACACCTGCAGCCAACCTACAAATGGGGAGAGTGTGACTTCCAAACCACTCCCTGAACCTCACAATGTTACTGAAACTACTCTGATAGCAAGCGTAAAGAAGGTAGAAATTAGTTTAGGATTCTCTGCTGGGTTTAGAAGAAGGTTTGTGATGTTCATGTTAGAGTTCCCAGATGACTTCAGGTAGTAGTACACAGACTGGTAACAAGTGCAGTTGCACACTGCCTCCTCTCCGCAAGCCNTGCTGGGTTTAGAAGAAGAAGGTTTGTGATGTTCATGTTAGAGTTCCCAGATGACTTCAGGTAGTAGTACACAGACTGGTAACAAGTGCAGTTGCACACTGCCTCCTCTCCGCAAGCCCTTAAAGAAAGCACGTGGGAACTCCATCTTAGCCCCATTTGAAGTGTTATTTGTTTCCAAACTGTAAGGTATTGATTTTGGGGAGGTCAGCCCCAGGCGTGAGACTATGTGGCACTGGGTGGTGCAAAAGCCCAGAGGGAAGGTTTGCTTCAATGGGTAAGTTATGGAATAGAGGGGGTGGAGGGAAAGGGGAGCACAGTTCTAAAATCATGTCCCTCTGCAGGTGATGTGGAGGAGGATGAGGTGAGTTATCTCAGTTTGGGCAGGACCTGTGTCAGAGTTGGTGGTTGACTGCTGAGCCTTGGTCAGCAGCCACATCCCGTGGCTCTGCTCCTGCTTCTGTTCCTTGCCTGCACAGCACTGCCGGGGTTGTGGGCAGTGCCCCTGAGGGTGAATGAGGCTGCTTGCATCCAGAGGACTGCCTTTCCCTTTGTGGGGATCACTGATGAGTTTAAAAACTGCAGCAGCCTGGGGAAAATTTCATTTACCTTTTTCTCCCCAAGTTTCGTTAGCTCTTTTACATGAGAACCAGAGCCCCTCACCCAAGGGGTGGTGGCACCAGCTGATGGAAAAACAGTGCTTCTAACCCTGGCACCTGCCTCTGGCTGCTGCTCACATACTCATCTCTGATCCAAAACATCCTTAATGAATTGATCCCTGCCCGTGGACACACAGCTTCCTTCCTTTCCAGCCACCAAGACAAAACTGAGATCTGCAGGAGTAATTACTGTCAGTGCCCCATCTTTGCCATATAGGAGCTGTTTTCGGAGAGAGGAGAGGGGACTGTAGGGATTGGCTCAGCACTCAGTTGCGATATTTGATTTTCCACCTCTCAGATGCAGATGAGGTAAAAGGAAACAGCATGAGACTTCTCCCTTCCTTGGTCTACCAAAGACTTCTCTTTGCTGGGGAAAGGCTCTCTGTTAGGTTCCTTGCAAACAGCCCTTTGTTACAAATCTTCTTGGGCCCAGAGGCACGTAACTGGGCATTTTTTTATCCACTTGGTTAATAAATTAACAAAGCCCTCCTGTGACAGACAGCCTTTTTGACTCCATACAGGGTCACAGGGCTCCTCTAAGAGCAAGGCCAGCATCATGAGCTGGAGCTGGGCAGGAAGGTGCTGTGGCAGCACAACGAAAGGGGCACATCACCAGCTTTGAGAAGATAAAGGAGGAGCTGGCATGTCTGCTTAGAGCAAAATAAAAAATACTTAGGGAAATAGTAAGAAGGTTTCAGCAGAGAAAACACTAGGGAGGGTCTAGTCTGAGGAGATTGTTTAGGCTAAAATACAGCCTTTTCTGTTGTAAATTAGACCCCAGGTAGGGGGTACACACATGGTGAATCTCTGTTGGATGCACCATGAGCACAACGTATGTTTACCATCCCTTCTCCAAGGTGATTTACACACAAAGGAAGTTAGCAAAGAAGTATCTTTGCTTGAGTTCTATAAAACCAAAAATCAGCCTGGCCTGACTATCCCAAAGGTGGGCCAAAGGCAAAAGCTTTCAGCTAAATGTCTCCTGCTTTCCAAGACTTGGTAGTCTGGGTACAATAAAGCTGAGATTCAATTAATCCTGATGTTGGTTTTGAAAAAAAATCCTGCTGAATTTTGATTCTGAAAAAAACAACTTCAAATTCCAAGGGTCCTTGGGAAAGAAATTAACAACTTCTTAAAATAGTATAGCTTGTAGTCTGCTTTCCTCCACAGAGTTTTCTTCAATGTATTGCCAGTTTTGCAAACCTGCAGTCCTACCAGGTGGGATTGCCACCAAGTGAAACCGAGCTTAGGCTTCAGCAATGAACTTTTTGGTTTCAGTCCAGTCCCCACAAGAAACTTTCCTCCTCAAACCATCCCGCTCTTTACCTTAGAAAGGCAGAGTCAATAAAGCAGTGAATGTTGCAGGTAGGAGTGAAACAGACTGGCAGAACAATGTGGCTCCCACAGCTGCAAATGCAGTCAAATCTGAGATAGAGATGTTTTTGCAAGTCCAGAATGGCAGAAGATTTTGAAATATAAGTGCATTACAGTGTTATACAAGGACATAGCAGATGCCAGTTCAGTGAGTAAACAAAAAAGCATAGCCCATCCCTGTGTCATTACAACTGCCTCATTTAAAGGGCAGTTTTGACCAGAATGACACATTCGTGAGTCACACAATGGGGAACAGGTTGTGACGTTGCTCAGAAATCTACCTTGCTTTGGCTTCCTGTCAGCACGGCTGCAGGACCGATACCTGTCACGGCACAATGTCCATGTGCGGCGAGATGGATCCAGTTTAGCCCGCTGCATCCCTCAGGACCTGCACTCACCCAGCTAAGCATGTAGAGCCAGTTAAAAACCACGCCTGCACAGCCTCACTGCACACTCTGTATGGGCGGTTGACAACATGCACATATTTTCTTGCAGTGTCTGAAACCAGACTGATAAACACCTCTTCAAACTGGTACTCAGCTTCATTCTCTGTTATCCAAACATTTCATCAAAGGCCACTTACCTACAAAGCAGACATCTCAACCCAAGCCAGACAAGCCACATACCAAAAAGCCTTTTGAAAACAAGGAACCAAACCTGAATTTATTCGCTAATAGTGAAGGACTGACAGCCATTATTTTATATCCACAATATTTTGTGAATCCTGAAAGACTTAAATCTCATAAGGTGATTACACCATTAATTAGCAAAACACTCTCATCCCCGAGGTGCCAACACAGCAGCTCTTTCAGCTGAACAGCAAAGAAAAGCCAAGAGGGCAAGGTAACAAACTGGTAGTGCCCAACTGCTCCTAGCACCCCCACGCTGCCACCCCGTGATAGGGAAGTGCTCTGGTTCCAACAAGGGACAACCTCAGCTCTCCCTCTACCACCCCAAACACCCCAGCCTCCCAGAGGGCAGTACCCCTTCTTCCACCTGGGTGCATGAACAGGGGCTCTAACAAAGTGGCCATCTGTTGCAGCCTGAGCCCCGTATTTCTCAGGATGTGGGTTTTCCCAGGAAGCTGTTCATACGTAGCTGATCAATCCAGAAGGGATCTCTCTGGTCATTCACTCCTTTGACCCTCTGCAAAACGGAGGTCATAGAAACTACCATAATGATCTCCCCTTCCAACTGCAGCATGAAAAGGAAAAGGACAGAAATAAAATCCCAGGAAGACACCCTATGATGCAGAGGCTATCACAGCTTTTTGATCCATTACTCTGTGAACAGAGCTTCATTTCTAGCTTAAGCATGTCTGGCTAAAACTGCCAAGTGCAGAGCCCTACTCCTGCGCTGTGAGCTGGGCAGAGCAGCCCTCCATCATCAGCTTCAGCTCCTCACCTTTTCCTTCAGGCACCTCCAGACCAGGGCTGTATCACCACAAACCTCCTTGAAGGGTCAGTGATCAGGCCCAGCTGATGGTAAAGGACAAGATGCAGGACTATGGTGACCAGAGGGACAGGCTGTGAAGTCCACCAGACAGGTCTCCTAAGCAAGGGACATTTGGACAGCCACCAGACAGGTGGCTTACACATGCTGGCTAAGGATACCATGAGAGAAACACTTTGTACCACAGCAAATTTTCCACCAGAGGCTGAAGATGGGTGGGCAAAAGGAGGATGATCCTCTTCACAGCACCCCCCCTTTTAGATGGCAGCTCTGACCACAGACTGTGGCTGTGATGTCCTTTGTCAGGCAGGGCCCATGGTGTGACCCTGCTGGGGCTCATTCCCTTCTCTTGAGGCCTGTGGCAGGCACTGGTGACACAATGGCACTGCCCTCCCAGAGAGGGATTCTTGGCAGCACAGGAGTTCCTGCAAAGCCCAGCTTAGGCCATCATGTTCTGCCTCCCATGGGCTCACTATAGTCAGGAGCAAGGGAGAAAGATCTACTGAGTACCACTTGTGGCAGCAGATCTAGCTTGAAGGAGGCTGTATCCTCTTAAGAGGGTTGGGAGCAAAATTCTGCTGGACTAAAGACATTTTGATACCATTTTTGATATTTTTCATCCTGCTCTGTCACCTCAATACCATTACTATCCTTCCAGAGCACATTTGCTTAGAAATATCCCTGGCGGGATAGAGACAATTCTGGGTTTTGGGCACCCAGTGAGGGCCCCTGAGCAGTGCAAGCAGCACAACAGCAACCCTGCCCACCATTCTTCCCACAAGAAACTGGGCTGAGGGATCCTGTTCATCTTCAGAGCACTTTACATGGCAACAATGGCAAATCACCCATGGAAAGTCTGCAAGCAGTCCTCTTGGTTTATGCTGGGTTATGCAAATTCAGGTCAAGGAAAAATACTGAGTTTCTTTAAAGACATTTTGTCTTCCACCTTTGGGAGAAGAAAATGTGCCTGACATTTACAGGAAGAGGAAAGGCCTTACATTGCTCTGATGAGGAGCAGGATCCCACACACCTTTCAATTCATCAAATGATTTGGCCATCACATTCTCAAAAGTAGTGATAGGAAAAAGGAAAAGCAAATTGTTAATAAAATATGGAGACAACTTAGGAATTTGCTTGCAAAAGTCCATGATAAAAAATCTCCAGCTGAGGTCCAGCCTCTACTTTATATTCCCCTGTGCTCTGCCTCATCCTTCCTTAAACACATGGGGCACGGGGCTTCTGTCACTCCTTTAGCATGACTGCTTAGAGTCCGAGAGATTTTACTAGTCTGAGGAAGGTTTTCCTTCACATTCAACTTAAATGTGCCGTTTCTTGAAGTCATCCCCTTGTCTTTTATACTCTAGCAAGCAGAACAAGTGTGAATTAAATGGAAGACACATGAAATCTTTATAAAGCCCAATGTTTCCCCTAGCATGAAAGTTCCTTTACTTTAGAGTGGAAGGGGTCTCTACTCTGTGCTGTATTTTCCCCATCAGAAAATGAAGAACATAAATTTTCCTCATGATTTGAATTTAGCTTAATCAGCAGCTCCCTGCTGATGTAATTCAACCCAATGAGATTTCCTCTTTTTTTTCTTTTTCTTTTTCTTTTTCTTTTTCTTTTTCTTTTTCTTTTTCTTTTTCTTTTTTTCCCCTGGTGAGCTGCTGCCCCTTTTCCCCTCCTCCCACCAATTCAGGCAAGGAAAACAAGGGAGGAATTAGACAGACAGAACTTATTATCTATCAAGCTGCAACTTCAGACTGGGCAGGAATAACATTTATAATATAAAAAGCAAATTTTATCGAGCCTTTCCTCCCCAGAGACTGCCACAAAAATATTCCTTGTTTGTCGCTGAGAATGAACCATTTTTCTCTTTCATTTCTGCTTTCTGTCACATATTTAATTTTGGCTGCCCCTTCTGTCTTTCAGCTAGGTACCTAGGCTGCTAACACAGAATCACAGGTAACGCAACAACAAAATGCCTGTATTATCATTCCTTTTTTTTTTTCCTAGTCTGTCAGGTAATTGCAACTCTAAAAGCTTTTGCATATCTACCACAGAAACATGTCTCTCCTGGAGGACGGGACTGTCATCAGGTAGAGTATCTTATTTAATAAGCCTCTTGTGAGGTATAAACTAGGGCTGGGGATTTTTTCCTGGCCTCCTTCAGAGCAAAGGACAAGCAGATAAAGATCAGCTGCTGCAGTGCTACACTGTTAAAGTTCCTGTTCCTGTGAAAATTAACTCTCTCCAAGCTCAGAGTTCAGGTAGGCTTTGCCACCACAAAATTCATGAAGTAGGAAAAGGGTCTGTTATCAACTCATGTTGGTTTTTCATCCCCAGTCCCCGCCATGTATAAGACAATTTCTATTTACAAAGAGATCAACTACCCTGCTTTTTTGTAACCCATCTGATGAGCTGTGGATGCTGCCAGGACTGATTTTCATTAAATCAGTCATGAAGAAGGATCAGATTTTTTATCTTTGCCCCTGTTTCACAGACGTATAACAACAAAAGTGTGGTCTGAGCATTTCTAAATTCAGCTGTTATCTAAAGACAAATTCCCTTCACCCCCTTCACTATTTCTCCCTGCTCCTGAAGCAGCAGTAGAACTGCTTTTCTCGGTCCCTAGGATGCTGAATCAAGCTAACTGGTACCAAAGAGAGAGTGTGAGAACATCTGAGAACAGCAAAAGAGACTTTGTGTCTTGGAGTCAAGACAGAGGGTGAGGATGCCCTACCAGGGGTTTTGAAAAGAGGCTGCTCTGCTGAAAGTGTTCAACAAGCTGAAGAGGGATATATCTGGTTCACACATTTCACTTCAGGTACACCTATGCTGAGGTCACAACTTTATCCTAGCACGTAACAAAGGACTGCGAGTGGGAATCTACAGACGACAACAGGTCCTCAGTTCAACACCAAATCACTGACAATACTTGCCTGGAGGAGAGCTGACAAGAGCCAGCCAGAAGACTCTCATTGACTCAGAGCCTGTGTAAAAACTAATCATTGACAAACCATCTTCTGCATCCATAGTTTTCCCATGGGCCAACCTTACACTTATTAAGTCCCTGGTTTCATACATGAGTACCAACTGGAAGACACATTTGAAATATGAATTGATTGTTTAGGTTAAAGTAATTCTGAAACCAAGAACCTATACCCATTGACTTGGAATGGAAATGTGGACATCCCCTCTTCTGAAAACAGTTCCAGAGAGAACAAACTGATAGAAGTGAAAGACTTTCTAAGTTGTAACTGGTAAACTCTATTTTTACAACACTTTATGATTATTTACAAACTTACAATGGTTTTCAATGCAAGTAAACTCCAAGAGGTTAGGACATCATTTTTTCTTATCATCAACAAACCATTCTAAAAGCCATTTCTGTCTAGAATTAAGAGATGATTCTCATTCATTTGAATGAATGTAAGAAAATTCCCATAGGTAAAATCCTTCTCCTAGAAATGTTACATGAGCCCAGTCTCTTACCTGTAGTATCTGGATTGAAGATAAGTAGAACACACAGCTTTAGACACATGGCTAGCTGAACCAAAGTCTATGACCTTGACCCTATATGGCTGTCGGGATGGGTCTACCAGCATGATGTTCTCTGGTTTGAGATCAGCATGAATCAGTCCCAGGCTTTTCAGCTTCATTAGGGCAGTTGCTACCTGTTGGAGAATTGGTCGAATGTACTTAAGGGGCAAGGGACTGAATTTATTTTGTTTTAAGAAATCATAGAGGTTCTGCTCCAACATTTCAAATACCAAGCATGTGTGATTCTTGTGCTGGAAGCATTCATAAGCCCGGACAAAGTTGTAGTCATCCGCGCTTTCTGTGCTCAGCCGAGCCAGGATGCTCACTTCAATCTGGCCTTGCCGGGCATAAGAAGGGTGGTTTTTTAGGATCTTGATAGCCACAATCTCATTAGTGCCACGTTTCCAGCATTTGACTACTTGTCCGAAGGTTCCACGGCCAAGAAACTCTAACACTTCGTACGTGTTGGTCATGGAACACAGCACCTCATGTTGCACCAGCTGGTAATCCCCTTCACTGTTGGAGCCACTGTTTTTGGAAGTGGCTGTGGAGGTGGTGGCAGTGGCTACAGTGGCCCCACTGGCATTGTTCTGAATCATTGGTGGATGCTCCTCGATAATCTGCACGCTACTTGTGTTCTCAATCTCCTCGCTCTTGCGCTTAAGTCCACATTTTTGGTAGGTGTCCAGAAGGCTCACAGTGCTGCGACGCATCAGGTTGTGTGGCCCGCCCAGTGTTTGCCCAGACACTGCAACCACACCAGAAGTGCTGTTGGCAGATGTAACCACGATGTGCCCCGTGCTTGCTGGGAAGATGATGGTCTGCTCGTAAGGGATGCTCGGATTGGGGATCTGGAGGGAGGCGTTGACGGCTGCTGCGGCGGCTGCTTGGGAGGACTGCACGTTCTTGCTCTGGTTGTAGACTTTGCTGTGTGTCCCGTACCCAGTCATATCCCAGTTCGAACTCGGCTCCACTTTCAGTTTCTTCACGCTACAGAAGGCACTTGACTGAAGGGTATGAGGAGAGAAAACTTGCACATGCGAGGCCATACCTGCAAAACAACATCAGAGTGAAACCACGGTGTCAAGATGCCTTCCCCAGCTTTTTTCATTTGCTCATTGTCAGGAAAGGGAAATGGGATACGGGCTTCAGATACATCACATTCACACACACAAAAAGCAAGTTCTTCCAGATATGTGTATTTGACACAAATAAAATATTATGCTCTAAAAATAAATCATTACCCCGGTTTGAACTATACTAACAATATTCAAGATTTCTGCTCTCTTGCTCTTCCCCTTTTCATTTTTAATAACAGGAATGTACATGTTATTTTTACCTCCTCTGCCTAAAGAGACTGCTATTCCCATTGTCTCCAGGAATATATCTAGCTCTCTGGAAGAACTTAGGTCAAATACTGCAAAGTATTCTGACTACAGAAGCCAAATCTCAAATCCTCAGGCTCATCCAATCTTAAGCAGTTTGGTGGATCTGACTTAAGCCCTCCACTTATTCCCATAAAACCACTACGTAACTTCTGGCCTACACAGAGTGAAGGTGGGACCAGGAGACGATACACTGTGAGCAAACGGAGGTGCATAGATAAAGTTGAGGAGCCAGAACAGAAGAAGATGATGTTTCAGATTGCTTGCCAAGTCTGTGAGTGGGAATTGTGCACAATGCTAGTCTGTGCTCAGGGACACTGGAGATGGGAGTTACACAACATGAGCTTCACTGTGTGCTTTCACTGCTCCCAGATTTATAAAATTGTGTTCATCTATTCTTATTCACAGTGACAATACCATCACTGGAAAGCAGATCCCCTGGAAATGAACAGTATTGTTTATGAAGCAACATACACATTATCATGTAGCAGAATTAGCTCCTAATATAGCTTTTTTTTACAGAAAATACAAAAACCTATTTTAATGCAAGCTTATTTGGTTTCAGAAGAGCTAATGATCTTCTAAATCTTTAAAAAAAAACACAGATCACCAAAAAACAACCCCACAACCTCATAACCAAAGTGAAAATAATGCATCACCGAGACAGACTTACTGAAGGATTATGAGTAATATTCCACTGAAACAGAAAATGTGCCTATTCAGAGAAAAAAAGATGTGGTGCATGGAGAAGGGGACAGCTAAGTCCTGACTTGCTGCCAGCTTTCCCTGCCCAGGGTAGGGATAGTACTGTTGGGGCAAACATTTTGTGAAGAATACAAATCCATGGGGACTTCTGGGGAAGGAGTCAGTACCCAGCAGAAGTTAGAGCAGAAAGGCACAGCCTCCTTCACCTTTCTATCTGTCATCAGTGTTTCTTTTTAATAAACCAGAATGACTAGGGAAGAAAAAGACAATATGCTGAGCTGGCACCATTGTTGAATTATTAAGCACAATCATAACCTTGACTTGTTTTCAACTTAAAAAAGTTTAAAAGCTGAATGAATACTTCAGTAACAAAACCACAACAAACTCTGCAGCGCATATGGACGCCTTCTTCACGTGGAGGTGTGACAGTATCTGACTTGGCCTCCTCACAGTTCACTGGTCCATGATCATCTTCAGAAGATTTTTCTGGAGCTCGTGTACACTCACACACACATGCATGCATAAACTTACACACTCATATAGAAAAATATGAATGTCACTCCACACTCACAAAGCTCAGTAGTCAAGTTAACAGATCTAAACACACCCAACACTCTTTTTCCAGTTAACTCCCAGAAGCCCAAAGGCCAGGAGTGGCTCAGGAGAGGGGTGCTGTGGTGAGCCAAAACCTACCATGAGTAACTACTCAAAAGTAACAGGCCAAGCCATCTCTCCACTTTGCTTCAACACCCCCGCCTTCACCCCTGCTGCAGTGATGAATTTATGAGGACAGAGCAGACGCAGAAGAAAACCCTTCAGGACAAATGGGGAAACCCTCACCTGGGCTTGAACACGGCACACAAAACCCCACTGACCCCAGTCTAGCAACCAAGCCCTGCAAACCATAGCTTGCTGCCCTCTGCAGACACGACCCCTGTCTCTCAGCGGATTTATGACTGTTTGCTGTCATTCCTTTTAAATCCATTACCCACTGCTCCCCCAACCTCCTGGGCAGCAATTTCCAAGGTCCCTGCAACTGGGTATTGAGACGCCCTCCAGTTCCTTGTCCCGCTAAGTACCTTCTCTCCTCTCTTCTTCCACAGGGCAATGAGGCTGTCACTAAAGCCATGGCATGTGGCAGGCAGCGAGCTCGGAGAACCCCAGCAGTGCTACTCAACTTGTCATCCTGGACACAAAGATCGTATGTGAGTGAGCCAAAACCCTGTTTGTTTTTCCACTGATTAAGAAGAATCATGGTGTTCCTTCTAGTACGGTACTGACCTGCCTGGAGAGAGGGGGTGGTTTGATGTATGTTTTCCCCCTGGACGCAAATAATATGGCAGATGTAATTGGTAACATATTGTGGACCTAGCAGAGGTGTAATTTATAGTTTTATGGCTTTCATTCCACGATGTGCTTGAGCAATCTCTCTTCGTAGAAAATAAAAAGGGAAAAAATGACTGACGCAGAACAAGGAGAGACGTTCTTCTTGCACGCTCCTCTAAAGATAACACCAAAAGACTGAGGCACAGCAAATTAAAGTCAAGGATGTGAAGCGCAGCAGCTGCAACTTTCTCAGTGCCACTGTAAAAATCAGGATAATCGCCACCATTAAGGGACAGGCTTTCAACTGGTGCAAACTGGCAGGGCTCCACTTGATATCAGCTGACGCTAAAAACAAGGTCAGCAGTCACTCAACATTGTCAATGTCAGATGGCTGCCTGTGCCCTTTGGTGAAACGAGTTGTTGTTAGGGACTGGTTTCCACATTGACAACCAGCCCCTTGCTGTCCCTGAAACACTGCTGGCAGCCTCAGCAGAGGACAGAACGGGGGATAAACACTGACTCACCCTGTTACCCCAAAAATGGAGGGGGTGAAGAAAGCAGTATCCTTGCTTCTGTGGATAAAGCAAGGACTTTGGACTCTTCTGCTGCCAGTGCTGTCCTCCTCAGAGGTTACATCTCATCACAGAAAAGGTTTGTTTTCTTCCCCTAAAAAAAGAACTATGAAATCCTCTTCCTTACATCCAAAATTATTTTCTCGTGTTTGAGGTTTTAAGGGCACGCATTGTAAGAAAAATAACTCAGTGAGTTCTTCAGCGTAGTCCGATACCAAGAAATTACAGGCTGATTGACAGCTTGGTGATGGGAAAAGGCAGCTTCTGCAGCAAAGTAATTTTTATTGCAAATTTTCCTGTGCAGTTAATGCGAGAAAAACACAATCCTAAATTTCCTAAGGACACAATAAAACTGAGCTGGTGGCATGTTGTTTCCTTCAAAAAGGATTTTTGCTCCATGGCAATAGCAGGAATAGTAATAAATGTGAATAAAAGTTGGATGGTTTTGTTACAGGAATCAAATTCCTCATTACAGCCTGTAATACCATTTACACCTTCAGCCTTTTGATTACATAGGCTGACAACAGCGTGCCACAACATCCATGAGGAAACAAGCCAGCAGTAATGAGGTGATTCATGCCAGCCAAGCCCAGTGGCACGGATGTCTCAGAGACAGTGGGAATGCCCCCAGGGAGCATTCTTGCTCCTAGGGTCTTGGAAAGACAGAAGGGCTATAAGCTGCAGAGGGATGGAAAATGGGATGTTTCACTTGGGAAAAGTTCTCTTGAGCCCGCCATTCACAGGTCTGACAAGAAACCTCCTGTGCAAGGCTGGGCCTCTCATATCACTTCTCTTCTCTGCAGGAAGATCCTAGCAGTCACCTTTCTGTGTTTTGTATGGAACGCCCAAGGCTGGTGCCTGGCTCCTCACCTTTTTGCACACTGCCAGGAGTGGAGGGGGTGAGGATACTTGGGATGAACAGCTTCACCCACCAAGCATTCCTGCTCACCTGAAGCCCAGCTCAGCAGCCCCATCTACACCACCAAAAGCTTTGGCTGGACTAAGCCAAGGGGCAATTCCAACTGAGCTGGTCCCTGTCTTGGCATGGGTACAAGGCAGGCCTCTATTAGCGAGCCAGGATGAAGCCAGGATGCCACAACAGCTAAATACATGTCCTGAGGAGGGTAAGTCTAAGTTTTATGCCACCCCTGAGCACGGGGAATGTCTGGGCTGGGAGCAGAATCAGGGCTGGGCACCATGCATTAAATAAAATTGATAGTTCCTTTCTTTAATAACGAGTTTAGTGTAGTCATTTAAAGCTCTCACAAAACTGACAGTAACTGGATTTAATGGGGCCTTCCCTGTCCTTGAGACGAATTCATGTATCTCCCCATAGCATCTACATGAGCTGAAGTAGGTAGGGTGCAGCCAGGGGACAGTGTTAAAACAGCTGGAATGACTTTTATTAGAAGACTTGAGGTTTTTTGTTCCTGAGAACTCCTCCCACGTCAGCTCTCACTTAATAATAATTTAGCAGGTGCTATTTACAATTCAGATGGCCCCCTTCTGCATGCACACACAAATCACGCAGCCGCCTCACTCGTACTTCTAACAGGTTTCAGGAAAGCAAATGAGGTAAAGTTCCCTATCCACCCACGTCACCCCAAAAGGCAAAAAAATACACTTTGGGGACTAAAGAAGGAACAGTCTGAAAGTCACTCATGTTTTCTTCTGGTTTACTTCCAGCACTTACTGCTGATTTTTAAGTGTGGCCTTTGAGGTGGCAAGAGACCAAGCCAGTGCCCTGTATTAAGTAGGAAGTCAGACCTTCTGCAGTACCTGCAGAGCTGCCAGTGCTCTGTAACCAGAGGCTGCTTCCTGGCTGCTGCCAGAACGGCAGTGCCTGCTTGAAAAATACTGTAGAAAGCACATGGCGTGTGTTCAGCATATAAATGATGCTTGCAAGACAATACTGAAATAAGTACCTTCCACTTCTCCCCAGAGAGGCACAAGCCTGCAAACCCATATACACGCCCAGGCTGAGAAGGCAGTGAAAAGGGGATTGGCTAGATATGGCTAATGCATTGCTCCTTCAAAATGGCCATGTCTCAAGCACAGCACTCTTCTTCACTGCGGCCTCTGTATGGCTCCTTTTGAGGTATTGTCCCCAGCACCACTGCACTCTCAGAACCTCCTGAAAATTTATATCCCTAGAGGCTATACAAATTCTTTCCCTTGTGCTACCGAATGGTTGGAGACAACTTCAAAGCAGAGCTCAGATCTCAACAGACTCAGCTCCTTCCTGTTCCTGGGGTGCATAAGATGTCAAGGGGCCTTCATTCCAGGTGAAAATTTCCCTGCCTCCCTGTTCGGCTTTTCCTGTCCGGTTAGTAAAACTGTCTCAGCCTAATTAGTAGTTTTCTAAATGTAGTGCAAAGCAGTTTCCCAAAGATGTAAGATGTGACAGAGCACGTCCCCTGCACTGCTCCAGACCTGGATTCACATGGCTCCAACTTGCCATGTTTGATCCATGTCTTGTGGCCAAATGAAAAAGCAAGACTTCCCAATGCACAGAGTAGCCATAAACAAAATCAAATGGACAAAGCCAAGCATCCGTCTCCTTCCCTCTCATCCCCACCCAAAAAGCACATCCCTCCAGTCCAATGGCCAGGGCACTCTAATCATCATCACCTTCAAATCTCTTATTTCCCAGCCACCCCAACTGCCCTCCTACATATCCCTCTCCTGCATTTACAGCATCAACAACCCTGCCTCCTGTTTCATTCCGCACATCATGACTTTCCTTTATAGGTATGAGGAAAATTATCAATCAGGACTTACTTAGTACTCTTGAGCATGGAGGTGGTGTAGGCAGTTATTCCCTATCAAGGCCTGATCAGGTTATTTTGGCATGGGGCTCAGGATACTGCTGTTTTGCCTCTCTCCCTTTTGCCACTCTCCCTTTAACTCCTTAAATCCAGGGCAAACTGTTTACTGGCTACTGAAAGCTTTCTTAGCTGTAATTTAGAAATATTACAATTCTTATTCATCCTTTTGGTGTGGGCTCAGGGGCAGATGAGCCTGAATAACAAGCTGTGGGCTCCTCTGACATATTCCTGGTTTTAGCCACATGAAGCAAAATCTCAGGGACAAATACATACATTTACATTTGAATACTTCATTACACCTCAGTGCAAGATTCTTTCAGGGTCACCTCCATCTCCCACTGGAATGAACTGCAGTAATGACAAGAGATATTACAGATTTCCTCAGTTAATCACATGACTAGTTTATGTTTCACATTATAGTTAATTAACTATGCAACACCTGAGAACACAGGTTAAAATATACCTCACCAGAGGCTGCCCCATCACTTCCCTGTAGATGCTACAGTAACTAGACCTGACACCAATTTCTAGATCTTGGTGTG